>VOSG01000056.1:0-62106 GCA_009761265.1 Halicephalobus sp. NKZ332
AAAAACAGCTTTTTATAACAAAATTTGAAAAATTCGTGTCGCGTACTCCCGACACGAAATAGATCTTGTTGTGCATTTTCTAATTTTAACCGTGCAGTGTCCATGGATTATCTAAAACAAGAAATCATTCGTGTTTCAAAACGAATAATTTCTCTGAAATAGTTGTTTCCAGGAGTCTCGCCCCGAAGTCTGTTTCGAAATTTTCTTTTCTTTGCGATTCATTCTTATTCATTTTATTATTCGTCTTTGTTGTAATATGAAGGTTGAAATAGGTTCTCCGAAGACGGGTTCTGATGCTGAAAACGAAAGAACCTCTAAGAAACGAAAAGTAAGGATTTTTGTTTTTAACTTCGAAATTTACCCTTATTTTTAGCTCGAATCATTTCCGGAAGATCCCTCCTGCTCCTTCAAAGTCCGAAAGACATCCGCCTCATCTCTGGGATCTCATGCAGAAGATCTTCTGAATAATCCAACTTCAGAATCGAAGGAAAAATCAAAAAAAGAGAAACAGCTCGAAACATCCTTGAAGTAAGTTTTTTGTACTTTATATATAGAATGTTTTGTCTTCAGGTTCCGTTATGGAAATTTCTATCGATATTACGGCCATAGATTGAAAGGAGTTGAGAAAGATCCGAGGTTGGAGAATTTCAACAAGGATTGGTTCCGGATGAGGAATGTCCTGGACATCGGCTGCAATGCCGGATATCTGACTTTGTCCATCGCGAAGGAGTTCGAACCCGCCTGGATCCTCGGAATCGACATCGATCCTCATCTAGTTGGTGTTTCCAGGAAGAACATCAAGTACTACGTCAACGATGACCAAGAGGTAAGTTCCTATTTCCTTTCATATATAAACCGAATGCTTTCCAGTTGATCGGTGATTTCCCCAAGTCCTTGGTGAAAACGGAAGAGGAAGGAGGACCCGTAGTGAGGAAGTTCCCGAAGAATGTTTGGTTCCGGATGCAGAACTACGTCCCGGAATTCGAGGAACAAATAGAACAAACTCAGGAAGAATACGACGTTATCATGGCCCTCAGTATCACTAAATGGATCCATCTGAATTGGGGAGACGACGGAATGAAACGGTTCTTTAGGAGAGTTTTCCATCATATGAAGCCCGGAGGCAGGTTCATTTTGGAGACCCAGACTTTCGAAAGTTACTACAAAAGAGCCAAGACACTTCCCCTGTTGAAGGAGAACTACAAGCAGATCCAATTCAAGCCAGATCAATTCAAGGATTTTTTGTTGAACGAGGTCGGATTTGACAGTTGCGAAAGTTTGGGAGTTCCGAAAGCAAATTCCAAGGGTTTCGAACGCCCGCTTCAAGTTTTTAGAAAAAAGTTCTATATAAAGAAGCCCAAAACTTCCGAGTGATGATAATGTTTTTGTTTTTTTCCTAATTATTAATAAATTTGTCGAAATGTATTTGGATTTTGTGATTTTTACCAGTTTCATTCTGATTGAGTATCTTCTGACTGGTCCTTTGGCGCGCGTCCCGACACGAAAAAATTGTTCTGTTTCTCGAAAAACGATGATTTTGAAGGACAACTTTCGTTTTGACTTGGAAAGTTTGTTTTCTATTATCTCCCAGAATCCTAGAAAAAACTTGCAATAACTATCTAGGAATAGTAGTTTTGAAAGTTCGTGTTGAGGTGGTTTCGTGTTTGAGTTTGGTTCTTGACTTGTATAATGATGATTTCTAGAATCATGTCCGGTGGAAAGACTATTGATGTTGATTTCGAGCCGTGTGAGGGCTTCGATTTCGGCAATGTGGCCAGAAACATTGCCTTGGTTGAATGCGGAATGAAACCACCCCTTGCTCGAAGCACCGGTACCACCATCGTCGGATGTACCTACAAGGTTCGGTTTTATATGAGATTTAGTTTCCCGTTTTTATTTTGCTTTCTTTTATAGGATGGAGTCGTCATGGGAGCTGATTCTCGTGCCACCGCCGGTAACATTATTGCAGACAAACAATGCGAGAAAGTTCATAAACTGACGGAATCCATCTACGCCTGTGGAGCCGGAACAGCAGCAGATTTGGATCAAGTAACGAAAATGCTTTCTGCCAATCTACATTTGATAGAGCTGAATACTGGCAAGAAGGCTCGAGTCATCACGGCGATGAGACAAGCCAAACAGCATCTTTATCGATACATGGGATACATCGGAGCTTACTTGCTGATTGGAGGAGTCGACTCCACAGGTCCTCATATCTATGACGTTAGTGCAGAGGGTACGACAATGGCGAAATCCTATGCTGCCGATGGATCTGGTAGCTATGCAGCTATTTCCGTCCTTGAACGTGACTTCAAATTCGGAATGACTGTTGGTTTTTTTAAAACTTTATTTTTTACATAGGAATCTTCAGGAAGAAGAAGCGAAAGATCTTATTCAACGTGCTCTTCACGCTGGTATGCACGGAGATAACGCCTCCGGTAACTCTCTGAACTTGGTCATCATCACCAACGACAACACTCGCTTCGAAGGACCGATTTTCCCCGACTTCTGCAAACGACCAGAGAACATCGAACTGGACTACAAGTTCAAGCCCGGCTCCTCAACTGTCTTGAAGCACAAAGTCTACAAGTACGAAGTTGTCGAGAGCATGGATACCCATTAACAAGTGAATTAACTCGTGGACTGTTTTGTCATTGGACTGAGCTATGGGATTTTTGGATTAAAGTCTTGTATTTTATAAAATAATTTATTTTAGATGAAGGTCAATTCTGAGATTTCAAATGTCAGTGGGAAGATTGTTGTTGACAGTAGTGCTTGTCTTTTTAGGAGCCTGATATTTGACGATGGAATGCATGTTGTTCTGCCCGTATATGGATCTGACTCGTCTCTCGAGTGGACCTGGGAGATACTTGAAACTCGTCCTGACTCTTCCAATCACCGTGGAAGAGAGACGATAAGTGGGACTGTCAGCAGTCGTTTGATTAGATCTATTCTTTGAACAACCGAAAACTTTGTAGAAAGCGATCCTGTACTCTGTACTACAGAGCATGTAAAGGTAAAGGTGAGGCAAATAGCTGAAATAATTTAATAGAAAGCGTGATTCAATTAGAAAACTTACTGAGAGACTTGTAAACAATTTGCGAACGCTCGAAACACCTGCATTCCGACTCCGCTGAAGGTGGAGTCGATGAAGAGACTGAGAATGCTTGCGGGCAAAGTACAGATGACGAAAGTGGCTGAGGTGATTAGGAGGAGAACAGAGATCCTGACTCTTTCCTGGTCTCTGGCTCTTCCTGCTCTCATCGAACGTCTGGAGTACCTGGCACTGAGTTGCCGTAGAGATCGGATCATGTCCAAATTAAGGACGACCAGGACAATAATAGGCCCGATACGAGCAAATATCTGCAAAAAACAACTTTAGAATATTAACTAAACAAAAAGAAACCTCTCTGATCATCAGGTAAATTTTAAAGTAGGACTTTTCGGTTATTTCTCGGTTTCTTTTTATAATGTAGCGTACTGTTGTGCCCAAATCTTCATTCTGGGATCCAGATAACCCCAGTGCATGGTGCACAGTCGTGTTCAGGTTCTTGTCCTGGGGATCAAGGGAATCGAGTTTCTTTTGCCAACAGCTAATTGAAAAAATAAGGAAAGCACAAAAATAAATAAGAAAAATGACATTTCTTATTCTTGTTTTTGATCCTGGAGAATTATGGAAGACTATAGGATAATTAATAGATAGCCAACGATCTATAGTCATGGCGACGAGGCAGTGGGCCGAAGCCGTGATGAGAGAATTTATCACCGGAAGTTCCAGATGAGCATGATAAAACATAATGTAGTAGTTATTTTCATCAGAAATTCCACCATGTCGAAGACAGAACGGAATCAGAGCGAAAATAGAAAGAATATCCGCAATTGCAGAAGCTTTGAGGTAGAGGAACCCGACCGAGGGCAAGGTGGACAAGGTCCAGACGTTGAGGCACTGGTTTATCAGCCCGATGAAGAGGAGACACGGCATAACGTAGACATGAGAAATGAACTCTATTTCCGCTTCTATTGAGAGAGAGGAGTTCGGGATCGCGGTGGCCATGACCCTGGGTTCCTCCTCAGAAAACAGAAGCAGGGGCGAGTGGCGAATGCCCGAGGGGGAGGCCGTCACCGAAGAATCCAGGGTGGCCAGAAAGACCGTCGAGATGATCAATATCCGACGGCTTATTGGAAATAACGAAATCAGTGTCCGGGAGTCGAATTCTAAATCCTTCATTTAAAATAAATGTTCAAAAGTCCTTTGGACTCGTTTAAAGGCGGGAACATTCGCTGTAAAAAAAACTAAGAATAAAACTACAACGTCGATATTAGTCGAGAGATTATGTTATTATAAAAATTAAAATGGGCGTTGTTACAAACGTTTCGAAAACAATTTTCAGAACTTCCAGAGCTTTCAGAATTCTCAGTTTTAGATGTTTCTAGTTGAGAAATTAAAATTAAAACAGTGAAAAGTGAAAAAACAAAAAATAGGGATATTGATGAGGAAGGACTCAATGTCAACTGGGGTTTGTGGTATATTAACATAAGCGGGTTACAAAGAAATTATCTCAATATGGAACTCTAGACTTATTAGAAGCTCAGTATTTTTGTAATTAACAAAACTTTAGTCTTTCTGAACAAAAGGAAAAGGAATTGGTGACGTCACAAGGAAGAACATCATCTACAAGAATTAGTCGAAGGAAAAATATTAGTAAAAATAAGTAGAAAGAAAATATTAATAGAAAGAAAAATTAGTCATAAACGTCATGTGGAAATGAGATAAACTTTTCTAGTAACCATTTTACGGGGCTATTTCGAAAGGATCTGGAGATGCGGTGACTAGAATAGATCCGTATCTAGGGAATGAGGTAATTTTGAGAAAAAGAAAAGTGAAAGTTCAGTGTTCCTTTTCGTAGTCGATAATTCGTAAAAATCACTTGTTACAGAATCTCAACAAGAGTGTTCTAGACAAAAAAGTTAAGATTTTCCAGTCGAGACAGGAGATTTTTAAAAATTGAATGCACATGACTCAAAGTTTCAAAACCGTAATATCATAAAAAATGGGGATATTTATCTACTACAAAACTAAGGAAACCGTTTTGATGTGAAAGTTTTGGAATGTTCCCATTATGACCGGAAACTGGAACTTAAATCTCTATTTTTAAAAAGTTTGAAAACAACAAGATTAAAAAGAAAAATATTTATCACAAAATTCGAGTTTCAGTATTTAATTTCTAATCATTTTTGAGACTTTTAAAAATTGATTGTCATCAAAAAAGAAAACAATCGTTTCTAAAAATAATAAAACTTCCAGACATGATTTTCTAAAGTGGATAGTAATATGAAAAAACTAGACAAAGTGAAAACAGAAAGATCTCTAGGTCAAACATGTTTTTTTAGTTTTCTATTTTTCCGTACAATAATGAGTAAAGGAACTAGTCCGGAAGTGATTGTTTGGTCTCGCGGTTAAAGAGGATGAAAATCTATAAAAAAGTTTTCGAAAATTTATTGCAGAAATTAAGAATAATTTTCTTTACGAAATACTTTCAAAACGAATTTCCGGAAATTTTAGAAGCCCTAAGAACTTAATGTTTCAGATAATTTCGAAATTGTATCATTAAAAAAATGAATTTTTACGAAATATCTCGACACGAATTTCTGGAATTTCCTAAAGCCTTTAATCCATGGTTTCAGACCTAGGTCTCAAAAACTTCCACCAATTTTCCGAATATTTATTATTACGAAAATAAGGTTTTTAAAATATAGTCTCAAAGTGTATTTCGAGAACACAATGTTTCAAACCTCAGGTTCGAAAATTTCTCACAAAATTCTAAAAATTCTCAGGACAGTTGTCGTTTGATCAAATTCGTCTAGGTGATCAATGTAGGCGATATCTCTGGTCCTTAATCTCTTCATTGATTTTTCTTTTTATTTAAGAAATTGCAAAGAATTTATGTTACATTTTGTTAAAATTCTTTTTTTTTCAAAACTACGCCAATTACGCCTGCGATTTTTTCCAACTTCTTTACGACGCTTATTTTTTAAAATTATAAGCAAATTGAAAAAAGTTGGAAATTGGAAAAAAATTAAAATTGAAAAAAAATGAGGGTATGTAAGAACTGGCATCTGGCCAAAGGGGAGTTGATGGATAAACGACGGATTTGGCTAAAGGTCGAGAGGATAGCTACGTAAAAAAGATGTTTGGACTACGTGGATAATGCAAAGAAGCAAAGTTTATTTAAATATGAGAAAATTAAATTAAGAAATTTTAATTATCGAATTTACAAAAGTGTAGGGAAAGATATTCTAAATTTCAATCATTTATTTCATGAAAATCCAACATGACTTAATTTTTTAAAATTTCTAAAAACACAAGATTTAAATTTCTAAACAAAATTATTAAGAATTATACTTTGTATTTTTAAAGAAAATTAAAAGATCTAATTTTTTTGTATTCTTTAATGAAGAATTTAAAAAATTAATTTTTTTGTATTTTCATCAGATTCTATAACAAACGTTCCTTTTACGTCTAATTTTCTTACTGTAAGTAAACGATACCAATTTAAAAACAGAAGAAGCAAAAAAATGAAAAACAAAAAAATTAATGCAAGAGTAATGTCTCGTTAAATTACAGAAAAATAAGTTAGCAGATTGCAGAAATTAAAATCTCCATGTGATTACGAGTTAACGCTAATACAAAAAGCAGAAACGTTTGTTACAACATTCGGAAACAATTATCTCAAGGTGAAAATTCTAGAACTCTAATTGGGGTCGAATATTGTGAAGTTGGACGTTCATGATTAAAAACACTTGAAACTATATAATTGTAAAGTGAAAATAGATACAGTAAAAATCCGAAAGTCTTCTCAATATGGATTCCTAAGTTTTTTCCAGTTGAGAAACCAATTACAAAGCTTAATATTTGTAAGTTCTAGAGCACTTCAAAATCACTTAATAAGTTTGAAAATGTTGAGTAAAGGAGATTAGTCGAAGATAAACTTTTTGCAAAGATGAATTTTCTATCCAAGAAGATTTGACAAAGATAAACAAGTTTCATCGACCAAGCAGCTGATTATAATTTTTCTGCAGAAACAGAATATCTAATTCTACCGTCATTTAAAGGAAGTTGTTTTCTATCGAGAAAAGTCAATGAGGCAGATGAAAAAGAAAATATTAAAAAAGATGAAAAAATTATTGAAAATGATGAAAAAAAGTTATTGAAATAATTGAGAGTACCATGGGCTGTCAGGAGCCCTTTAACTGATTACTTTATTTTTCGAATAGCATTTTTTGATTAAATATCTTATTTTTTGAATAGCTAAAAAAATGTTTTGAATTAATATTAAAAGATAGTTTTTGATCATAAACTTAAAAATTTTTAAATTTTACTTCTCAGATGACTTTAAAATTTTTAAAAAGATTATTTTACATGATAAAAACGCTTTTGAAAATTATTTCACTTCCGAAAAGACTTTTCCTAATTATTTTACTTTTCGAATGACTTTTTTAACTTTTTTTGACTAAAAACAAACAAATGAACTGAATTTGGATGTCATTTTGGCAAATTGAGAATTGACTTCGGTGGAGAAAAAAGTATAAATTAGCCTCAAAAAATTGAAAATGATTAGCTACATGAAATTTAATAAACCTTAATTTAATTGACGAAAAAAGATTAATTTTGTCACCATTCATTTCGAGAAAAAAACCAAACAACCATAAAAATCAAAATTAAGTATTTCTGCGAAATTGTCTTGGAACGAATTTTCGGAATTTCGAAATCTTTAGTATTCTAGGAAATATACGAAATTTAGAAGTTTTAGAATTTTGAGTAGTTTAGGTATTTCTAAGTTTCAAAAATTCTCAACGGATTCTAGAAGTCTCCGAATTCCACCAGATTCTGAAAATTTCAGAAGAAAGGTCAAGAGAAAGTTTCAAAAGTGCAGATATTGATGGACCTGGATCCTTGGCAAAGACCGAATGAATGCCAATTACGCTATTACAAAGATCAGAAATTGGCGTTGTTATGAAATGCTCCCGATACGGGTTTTCCGAATTTCTCAACAGCACTCAGGATTCAGAGTTTTAGATGTCGATTCTGAAAAATCATGAAGCTCTGGAAAGATAGAAATTTGTGATATTCGAAAAACTTTGAATTTCTCATTAAATCCCAGAAAACTCCAAATTTGAAGGGATTTTTCGTCAAATTTCTGGAAAATCCATAAAACTTTCTAAATTTCATAGATTTCCGGAAAATTGTCCAAGTCCAAAAAATACTCTGAAGGATCTTAGACCTTTTATTCTATTATATTGAGAACAATTCCACGAAATTTCAGTTAAATAAAGCCGACATTTCCGAAAATCCAAAATTACTCTAACCTCCAAGATAAAGGGGTAACCACAGGGGAAATTTACGTGTCTTCAAAAGTAAATCTTTGGCGTCATTTGAATCTCATAAAACGGAAAAGCCAAAAACCGTAAAGGAAGTCGCCGGAGAAAATTCCAGTGTCCAAAGAAAGCCGAGAAGTCTGGCAAGATTCGGTTTCGCACTGGCGTGGTCACTGTCTTTTAATGAGAATCGAGAAAAATGTACTAGTTTGTATCTTTTCTTTAATAGAAAAATTTGGAAGAATTTGCAAAAATAAAAACAAAGATAAATAAAAACAAGCACAAATTTAATTTCCAAAATTTTAATAAATTTAAAACGAAGAAGTTTTTTAAATACGAAAATAAAATTCAAAAAGCAAAAACCTAAATTAAAACGGGCTTTTAAGAATAAAGAAAGTGAAAATAAAGTTCAGGATATAAAAATAAAAAAGTAACATAAAAAGAATAATAAACTTTGAAAAAGTCTAAAAAACAAAAATCAAAATTGGCAATTTGCCATTCAAGAAAAATGAGCTCGTGAAGAAGAAAAACACAATGATGAGGCTAATTAACATTTCCCGAGCTCACATAAATCCAAAAAAAATTTATTATTTTTTTTTCGATGGAAATGTAGGAAGTAATTTGCATCAGTAAAAATCCTATCTCCAGAATACTGTTCAAAAAACATTTTCTGGATAACTAAAATTTTGCGAACATCCAGAAACTTTTGGAGTTGAAATTTGGAAAAAAATTACAGGAAATTTTTAAAATTCATTCCGAAATTGTTTCTTATAAATCTATTTCAAAATCCAAGTGAGTTTTAAATTGTAAATATGATCTTTAAGTCCTGAATTTATATAAAATATTGCAAAAAACTAATTGGATCATAAACATAATTTTGAAAAATTATAATTTGATATATTATTTGAAAGAAAATTTTGATTAAAGCAGTGTTTCTTCGTCAATTAAAAACGACCTTCGATCTCGGGAAAAAATCGTGGTTTCAATTTCCAAAACGGAATTGGCTGCAATTGAGATCAATTTTCGACAACAACTTTTTTCTCAAATCTTGGACAGATTTATTTTATTTTTTAGTTATACACAATTTATTCAATTTTTACAAGAAAATTATCTCATTTTAAATCTTCAGCAACTTCTTTTACGTCCCGGATAAAGTCATCTTACTTTCTCAAATTCTAGATACATTCATCTTTTCTAAGATCTCAGAGATTCATTCTACTTTCTCAAATTTTAAATGAAGTCACTATTTCCTAAATCCTAGATACACTCTACTTTCTCAAACTTTACGTAGTCATTGTGTTCTTAAATTCCAGAGATCCATTCTACTTTCCTAAATCCTACATGGAGTCACTCTGTTCCCTAAAATCCTAGATACATTCATTTTTCCTTCAATTCCAGATAGATTTATTTTGTTTTCTTAAATTCTAGAGGTTCATTCTGGAGAAAAAGTCACGGAACCGAGGTTCATGTTTCTTTTGGAAGAACAAGTATGAACTTTGTTTGTTTTTTATTCTTAGAATTTCTTACATGGAAGGTGAAATTTAAAAAATAACATTCTGGGAGAGCAAAAACATTCTCAAAATTCATGTCGGGACAATTTTGCAATAAAAAGCTTCTGATTTCTAAAATAATGCAACACAAATTAAAAATTGGCATTCACCTACATTTTATTAAGATTAAAATTTAATATTCATTTACTTTTTGCTAAAATTTAGTTTTTATGGCATGATCATTGTAAAAAAACAACATTTATTATTAAGAAACAAACAGGTGAAACCAATAAAATAAAAATTTAGAAGATACAAGAAACATCTGGAAAATTTTTCTGAACTATCAATTGCGAAATTTGAAAGAAAATCTAACTTTGAAAATTTTAGATTTAAAAAATTTGAGATGTCCAAGAGTTTGAAAGATCGGCTGTCTGGGAATTTTCAATGTTGAATTTCGCCTCTGGACATGTTCCTAGAGGATTAGCCCTGTTTGGATAAGAAAAATGGTTAATAAGATAAAATGACCACAGGCAACTTGTTAATGAACAAATAATGAGTTCAAAAAATTGACACTAACTTTAAGAACTAATACCATAAATTTAAACGTTCTAGTTTCGAAAATTAAAAGAACATTCTCGTTGTAAGATCAACAGTTATTTTTTATATATGTTAATGAAGTTCGGTGATTTCCTATTAACTTACTGTAAATTTATTTTTTTACAATAATTGGACAACGATAAGCAAGAATTAAGACTATACAAAAGGACGAGACAAAAAAAGTAAGTATCATCCGTGACGAAACAAATTTTTTTGTTTCTAGTTTTGATAGTCCAATAAATTTCGATCATTTTTCGATAAAATGGCTTTTAATTTTTATGTTCTGATAATGCAACCATGATACAACTCAGATTCATCGAACTATACAGAAAAAAGACTACAAAAATAATATTCGCTGTTCATATAACGAAAATATTTATTTTTCAAGTGCGAGGTTAGCTGTTGATTTCATTACGAAAGTACATAGTTAATCTTTCACCTTTAGATCTGTTTATTGCTCTCACTACAAACTATTTTTAGTTTGTTTTTCACCTTTAAATTTTGTAATGTTGTAATGTAAATGTTTAATTAACTTCCCATCTTTAAACTCGATTATCAGTTCCATCACGAATTATTTTTAGTCTTTTTTTCGAACTGTGAACTTGATTAATGTTCTTTGGAAAGATGTTCCCCAGCTTTTCTAACGAGTTTGTTTACTTGTTTCAAAATCGGTTGATACTCTCTCTGGCCACTTTTATGAACATTCTCTTTGATCGATTTAGTTGCGATATTTTTTTTCTTTACATTCATTAACGATTCCCAAAAAATCAATTTTGTTTTTAGTAATGAATGAAAACTTCCCTGTTGAACCTTATTCCTCCGAATGCAGAAAATGGTTAGGAAGAAATTGTATTGTAGTTCCCTCGATTTTACATGCTGTCAAAGATACACTTCACGGAAAAAAGATTTTGGATGTCGGATGTGGGAACGGAGATCTCATCGGATGTTTTCTGAAATGGGGTGCTTCGAAAGTTGTCGGGATAGACTGTAACCATGAGATGATCCTCAAATGTAAACTCAAGCATTCAAGTAAGTTAATTTTTCTAAGTAAACTTGAATATTTGATTAAGTTACAAATTAAAAATTAAGATTAGTTTTTTTAAAAGTAGACTGGTGTTTTCATAACTTAAAAAATTAAGAACTCTCAAAGCTTAGATCATAAAAATGAATAATTTCCAGATGTCCATAATCTAGAAGTTCGCGAAGAATCCACTTTCGAACTCTCTGACGTCAGCCTCTATGACGTCGCCATGGCCATCTTCGTCCTCCAGTTCAGTGCCAACACCAAGGAATTGACTCAGAGCCTCAAGAACATCGCCAAAGCTCTCAAGCCTGGAGGTGAAATTTATGCCTTTGTCCCCAACGGCCTTGCAGACCAGAATCCATCGAAGGAAAACATGATCAAATTCGGTTCTACTTTGGTCCTGAAGAAAATCCCTCCAGAAGATGGAGAACGTCTTCAAGTCCAATTCGGTGGTGAGAAAGGAGAAGTCATTGCTGAAACTACAATAACTTTCTTCTATAGATCTACTTATGAAAGCTGCTTGAAGAAAGCCGGATTTACGGAGATCCAATGGATCGAGCCTATTGTTTCTGAAGAAGGTATTGCCAAATTTGGAGGCGAATTTTTCGAAAGCTTTTTCAATCCACCGAAGGATATTATTTTCAAGGCGAAGATTCCCGAAAAACCAAATTAATGTTCTTAAACCCCTTTAAGGTTTAGTTCTTTTTAAAAATGTATGAAAAAATTTATTTTCAAAAGGTTCTTGACAAAATGATTTATTTCCTTTCAAAGTGCATTTTGATATCCATCGAGGACCCGTTCCCGATATTCGGGATCTGGGGTAATTGTGGCATCGGTTTTGGTATTTTTGAAAATAAAGCTTTAATTTTTGGTGAATTTTCTGGACTGTCTAGAATGTCTCCTTGAAGTTTGTAGCAATGCATGATCATTTTGATGATTTCGAAAATTTCATCATAATCCGTATTGAGTTCTTGGAACCATTTTTTGAATTCGTTTTCCTTTTTGTTTAAAGTGACAGAAATCATGAAAGAAGCTACGGCAATCTGGTGAGGTGGGAAGAGGAGGCAGGCGTCGGAGCGGAGAGAGTCGTTCACGATCTTCCAAGCGTCGAAAACGACTTCTTTTTCTTTCGGATTTTCCTTCAAGACATCCTGAAACCGTTCTGATTAAATCTCATCATAAATTCTAAAAACTAAAAAATTTATAAAATAGTTTCAATAAAAATTCCCGAAGCCCTTCAGATATATCGAAAACTTTGACTTTCACATACTGGTTTTAAGGATTTCAATTGAATTCTGATATATTATAAAAGTGCTAGGAAATTCCAGTATATCTTGGTGGATTTTGAATGATTCTAGAGATTTACAGTAACTGTGAGAGAGGAAACATACCGTCATGATCTGCAACAACGTCCGATAAGGATGATAGACGATGAGACAACAATCCAGGATTTCCAACAAATAAAATTCAGCTTCGTTTATCAACCTCATATGACCCTTTATTTCATGTTCCGGAATCGTCGGGAACCATGGTCTTGTTTTGCTGGTCATCGTCAAGGCATTGTACAAGGATTTCGAAGCGATTATGCCGCATTCGTCTACTCTACTGGCTAAAAACAAACACGTATGGGCCATCAGGAAAGGATCGATATCCTTCAAAGACCGGACGGCATAGAACCTCCGGAAAAAAACGCAGGCCGTCGCGATCATGTGTTCTCTGCACCCGAGGTTGCCGTCGTTCACCAAGGAGTGTATATCTGAAAGATTTTATTAAAATATATTAGTTTCATATTAATTTCAAAAAGCCAAACTTACAATTTACAAAGTATATCATGGTTTTCTGATATTCTTCTTCTGTCAAAATTTTCAGGTCTTCTGCCCTGTTTCTTAACAAATCCTGCTTGTCCAAAATCCATTGCTCACTGAAATTGGAAAATTTAATAGATAAATAAATGAGTTTGGTATATAACAGTAACATGTATAAAGTATATGAAATTAATATATAAAGCTCAATAAACTTAATGTACATATAATATGCACAAGATAAAATTAATATATCGACAAGAAAACTTACTAGTGAGAACTTTTCCAAAAATCTCCGGCCATTGTCGGTATTAATTTTTAAAAATACTTTCAAAAATACAAAACAAAAAACAAGTCGATAATTTCTGGGATATTCAACGAGGATGTGTTTTCTTTTCAAGAGAATTTCGGTGGCTTTCGCTAGCAGAGCGCAGTTCGCTTTCCAAAAAAACTCTGCCCTTATTCTCACTTTGCCAAAAATCACCAAAAAGTGTCAAATTGAATGCCAATTCCGTGGTGAGACCCCTTCTTTTCTAGAAAAAATTACAATAATTAATTCACGTTTTACCAACTTAAAAAACTTTCTTTTCGAGATCCTTTTCGTTTTTGGATTTTTGGCGAAAAGAGAACGTTGATTTTTCTGCCAAAGTGGAATACGTTTTTGATTGTTCTTCGAATTGTTGTATTGCGAACTTGATGTGATTCTCGTATTTTCTGCGGCAATTGTTTCTAATCTCAGATCTAGTGAAAAATTTTGATACTCCGAAATTTTTAAAGTTGCATCACTTGCGTAAAACAGGTTTTGCTCTCGGAAATTTTCTTTTTCTCTACATTTTTGAAATTAATATATAATTATTATCTGATTTCTCTATTTGATATATTTAGAACCTCTATTTGGAGATACTAACATTTTCTGGAATTTCGAGAAGATAAAAGTTCATTACTTTTCGAAAATCGAGATTTTTTCTCAAAGAATTATTTATTTTTCTCTGGATTTCTCATGTAATATTTTCTAACTTCCGATTGTCCAATGATGTTTAGACGGTTTTGTGTCAGGAGTAAGTTCAATTTTTGAATTACACTTTTGGAACAAAAGTACAAATGATTTCAGGTCGGCAAAAGCTGATGCGACAGGAAGATATAAGGAAGAATTTCGTTTTCTTTTCAATTTGCTTCCTAATTTTTACGTTTTTCTATGCTGTAGGATTTGTTGACCATTTTCTCGAAGCTGATTTCTCTGAATTCAAATGGCCTCCATATATCGACGTGCGGGAACAAGTGAGATTTTATCAATATGAATAAGATTTTTTGCATGAATGTCTAAAAATAAGTTCGCAAATTTATCAATTGTTTCTAGAATAACCTAGATTTGAAGTTTTAAAATCCTTTATTTCAATTAATATGATCATTCTTAAAATAGAAATATGGCATTCCAGGTTGTCCGAGAACTGATGGGACAAAATCCAGAATATATGTACATGAACAAATGGGACGATTTTGAAACTTCTCTATCCCCAAGTTGTGTTGGAAACAGATTGACGAGAAGGAAATCCCTGTTGATATTAGTCAAATCCTCTCCAGATCGACTTCAAGTGAGTTTTTCTCGTAGAATTTCCGATGAAAGAACAGAAAATTTTGGGATCTTGGAGGACTATGTGCAAATCAAAGTTTAAATTTTTCTATCTCAAACAAAAATCTCATGATGGTGTTTATGGTAGTAGTAACAATGATATTAATGTCGTTAAAGTCGTAGCTTTTGTTTCCTTTAATTTTCTTTCTTCCAGAACCGTGATGCAATACGTGCTACGTGGGGGAAGAAGATCCAACAAGAAAATTGGAGAATTCGAACAGTATTTGTCATGGGCGAAATGAGGGAACATGATGTTGATGTTTATGGAGACATTTTGCAAGCCGAACAAAAACAATTTGGTGATTTACTCGTTGGAGAGTTTAAAGACCATTACAGAAACAACACTCTAAAAGTACGTTTTTTATGAGATTTTGAGATTAAATCTTTGATTAATTTTTTTAGTTTATGCATTCGATAAAATACGCCAGAAATTACTGTAAATCCGGGACTGTCCCATACGTGCTGTTGTTGGACGACGACTACTTACTTTCTCTGAAAAATCTTTGTACAGAATTGGACAAACATCCCCCTAATGAACATCTGTATATGGGATGGAGATTCGACACTTCTCCTTTCAGACTGATATTCCAAAAACATAGAGTGAGTTTTTTAATAAGATCATTGAATTCTTAACATCAAAGAAATTGTAGGTTTCATTGAATATGTATCCGTACAACAGATTTCCGCCTTATATTTCTGCCGGTGCTGTGCTATTGACTTCTCAGACGGTCGACGAATTTTACCTTGCTATTCAATATTCGAAAATATTTCCATTTGATGATATTTACACGGGAATTTTGGCTTATCAACTTGGTATTTCTCCTCAACATAACGATAATTTTCAATTTTGGCCGTCCAGTTTTGATGAAGCTGCTTTTAAAAAAGTAATTGCTGTTCATGGATACAGCCCAAAGGATCTTGTTCAAGTTTATTCACAGTTTAACTTTTGATACTTTAAGTTCATCCTGAATTTAATTTCTAATATTTGAAATTAATCGGGTTAGAAAGTAGTTTTTGGAACGGGTTGTGAGAAGCAATGTTTGAAATTCGTTGTATTTAATGAGTATTATCTCGATTTTTAAATTATGTAAAGAGTAAAAAATAAATTTTGAAATTACTTTTTTTGAGATTTGTAGACAGAAAATGAGTATGGAAATCTGATTTTTCCAAAACAGACTGAAAAATGCTGAAGTTATCTTCAGAATGCAAACCAGTGTCACAATAATTTCCAAAATCTATACATTTTTATATTTATGGTTTTCTAAGTTACTCTAGAAAATACATAACAACTTAATTTATGCTTTTGCAAGTTCCTTAAGAAGTCATTTTACAAGGTCCATCGGACTTCAATTTTTATGCTTTTACAGTTCCTAGAGGTTATCCCAGGAAGTTCATCGAAAATTTCGACCTACAATTTTCCAGAAAATTATTCGAGAAAATCCACCAGGAAATTAATTACATGCAATTTCATAAGAAGTCATTTCACAAGATCTATCAGGCTTTAATTGGTCAAGTTGGCAGTTATTTTTGTCAACCATCTCCTTGGATACCGGTACGTGAGGCCCGTGTTACTTTCCCAGTTTTTGAAAAATAATCAGAAGCCATTTCTTTTTTGTTGCTTAGCGGCCAGAGTTTTTTGCCCGGCTTCCTAGGCAGAGTAATAGAATTTCAAAAAATATAAATTCGAAAAACAACTTTAATGTCATGCTGTAGAATTTATTTAAATTTGCTCTTTTTCGGAGCGATCTTCTTCGTGGAAATTTCTTCCCAAGTCAACTACAGTATCTGTCAGAATATTTCGGGTTTGTTTTTCATGGATTTTAAAAATCTAGAATTGTTTAGTTTTTAGCATTTTTAGAGTTAAAAAATTATGAACAGAAAGCTAAGATCCCCAATTCTGAAAATTCAATTTTTAATTTAAAAAGATTTCAGATTCTTCTTCGATCAACTTGGTGGATTCGGTCGTTCTTTCTTCATCGATCTTGCCGACTTTACAACCAGATTCCAACTACAGTAATGAGGTGTCCGTGACGTCGCTCTCGAGTTCCTTGATCGGAGGATATGGTGACTCTTATGGCATCGCTTTGATCGGGATTGCCAACGACGGGTTTCTCCAATGGGAATCTGTAGACTCTTCTGGGTCAATTTTCCCACTTCCGGAAATTCCCGAGTCCTTTTCTTCTTTGATAGAAATACAGTATGACAACAGATATGGTCTTTTCCATTTCGAAGCTGGATTCAATTCGTTTTTCCCAGAAAACATTCTCCTACTCCTTCCAACACAGAAAATCAGGTTTAAAATTTCTGGAAAAAAATCCGCCGAAAATTCCATGACTTTGGATCTCTGTAAATCCGAATCATTGTCTTTTGTTTTTTTCAACATCGAATCAAAAAATCTGAATTTTCTTCAACAATTCGAAAACCAGGTTATTTCTCTCCAAAAATGCCAAAAATGGCCCTTTTCGGGTCTTGTGTTCAGAATCTGTCCGGATCTCAGAGAAACTTCGGGTCAGAGTTCTAACCAGTCGTCGACAAAAAGTGCTTCTACAGAATTCAAGTAAGTTTGGTTTTTTTAAGATACAAACAATTTTTATAACTTAAAAATAATTACAGTCAATATGTCCAGTCTTTATCTCAAGAAACGACGATCGATGGACGACGTTTGGGGGAATCAGAAACAACTACAGTTGTGACTTCAACGGATAATAAGAAAACTTCGGAGTCCTGGTTGCGGGATCCATCAACAGAAGTAGGACTTGTCTCATCATCGACGAATACGAATCCTAAGACAACTTTCGTGACTTTGGTCCAAAGTTCCGAGGTTCCGAAAACTTCGACACAGATTTCTGAAACAACGAAACCCGAAGTTGTTTTGGGAACTTCTTCATCTACTTTTGTGCCCTTAGAAACAATTCCATCAATAGAAAAAACAAATTCTGAAACTTCAACAGAAACTTCATCAGATCCAAAGACGGAAGAAAAAACCTCGAGTTCTTCTATCTTGACATCTCCCGAAATTTCTAAAAATTCTGTTCTTGCAACTTCCATCGACGACCCAACAACTACAAAAATAGAAGAAAGATCCTCCACATCACTAGGAGAGACGTCTTCCACATCATCAACGCAAGCATCTTCTACATCGACGACTCCCGAAATTCCCGGAAACTCTCTTTCTTCGACTTCATTAAATAATCTAACAGTAATCGGAAATTCAGAAACCTCCTCTCCTTCCACTTCTTCAGAATCCTCAAAAGGTCTTCTCTTCTCGACTTCACTGGATGGTACAATAACGACAAGCTCAGAAAATCCTTCGTTTCCATCTATTTTCCCAGAAATTTCCACGAATTCCTTGACTTCTGACTTCCCGGTTGACTCTCAAGCACAAGAATCAGGGAGTACTCCAACTTTTCTGAATATCTCCACTCGAGAAGTCACTACTACAAACAGTAATCCTAGCTCCAGTTCCGGAACAAGTCCTAGTGAGTTTACTCCATCAACAACAGAAAGAGTTATAAACTGTACCAACGAAACTTCTGGACTTTGTGGATTTTGCACGAAAGATTCGACAAAAAGGAAGTGCTTTGTCTCGATCACACCTCTTCTTTTTGATCTTTCTGACGTTGACCACAAAATAGAAGTTGAGCTGGAACTCACAAAGGTGATTCAAGAGATCGGAGTTGCTCATTGTTCCTTGATAACTGAAGACGGAAACACAATCGATGTAGCAACAGAGGTCGAAGGAGAGGATATTTCCTTGGAATTCAGTCAGACTTTCGATACCGAAACCTCGATTTTCTTGACTTGTTCCATCAATGGAGAAATATTTCTCGTTAATCAGACTATCCTCATTGCTTCCTTTGAAAATCTCGTTAAACATCAAACTCCTTTCATCAGTGGCTTCGATAAATCCACTGTCTCTCACAAATCCGTCCTGGTGGGTGTAATTTCTATATAAAATCAATTTACCACTATTTCTAGGTGACATTCATAGAAGCTCTTCCCTCTCAGTTCGCATCTGATTCTGATTCTGGAGCTGCTTGCATTCTTGGTTTGTCGGATTCATATATGAACTTTCTTTTTCATCTTTAACATGATCCACATATGGATTTCCCTTCCTTTCTTTAATATTGGCGATTTCAGATGGGAAAACTGGAAAAAGATACCCGGCTAAATGGGAAACTCCGTCTATTATTTCATGTGAATTGGATTCCACAATTCCCGTTGGAACGATTAATGTTTACACTATCAGAAGAAGAGAACTCGAGGATGCGACTTTCGAGTTCCAAACTCCTTTTTCCATCTCTATCACGGGAGGTTCCTCGACTTCGACATCTTCAACGATAACTCCATCTGTGATGTCTGCTTCTTTCACCTCGGATTTGAACGGAATCATCGTTGAACTAGGAAACTCAGCTTCAGATGTTGTGGATCAAGTTTTCGATTGTCTGAAGATTTTTCTCGGAGCGAACTCATTTGGAACTAATTCCATTTGCAAAATTTCCAACAAAACAATCGAAATAACTTTTGGACAATCACCTACAATAACACCGAAAGATCCACTTTTGGTCAGATCTGGATTGATTTCGAGTGATTTGTCTTCTTCCTCAACTTTGTCCAGTGGAGTCCAATACGACGTCATCATGATGACAGTACCTTCCGACGCTGTTTCTCCAGAAGTGGACTTGGTTGATCCTGGACAAGTTATTTCCTGTCAAGCATCTGTGACTTTGAACTCTGAAGTGAAGTCTGGGAACGGTAACCGAAATCTTTCTTACAGTTGGGGACTTCAAGATGGTGGAACTCCGGAATTGGGAGATATCCTGCAAAGAGCAAATTCATCTTCCGTCGTCCTTGATATCGTGAACATCGGTTCTGGAGCTACAATATTCGTCAACTCTTGTAACTTTGTTGAGAAATGTTCAGATTCCCTTCCTCTTTCGATTACTGTAGGTAACGAAGACAAGAAATTCTCTGTGCAGATCTCCGGAATCCCGAGTTCTCCTCTACCAGCCGTGAAAATCGTGATGGAAGCAGATCCCAGTCTGATGAACTGCAACAAGACCATAGATCTCTCCATGAAGAACATCACCGTGAGTCTTTTCCACAGGTCCTTAGGATTTTCAGAAATTTCGTTAAAATCAACATCTCTGACTTCTGTATATTTATTCATTTTTAGTATGATTGGTCCATCAACGGAAATACAGTAACTCATGACGCCGTCTATACGATTCCGGCCAGAGTAAATCTGCCAAATTCGGTTTTGACAGTGGGTCTCACAGCGAAATATTGGAACCCAGACATAGGAAGTTTCATGGAGGCCGATACTTCTAAATCGATCCAGTACGGAGTGGAACCTTTGGTCCTGGTCCTCGATGGAGAAGAAAGGACCGTATCCGCAGAGAACACTGTAATCATGGATGCCAGTCTTTCTTATGATCCGAACTCCGGAAGTCAAAACCTGAACCACTCCTGGAACTGCTCGAAGGCCTCTGGAGCAAATTGTAGCGAATTGAAGGTTGACTTTAGTCGTCCGAAATTGGTCATTCCTGGAGGTACCCTGAAAGCGAAAGAGATTTACTTTTTCACGGACACTATTTCAAACAACCTCGGAGCCACGATCCTCGGCAAGGTCTCCATCGACGTCGTGGAAGCCAAAATCCCCTCGATCCAAATTCTTCCGATTTTAGAAACTTCCATTTCCACAGAATCCTACTTGAGAATCCAGGCCTTGGTCCAATCCCAAACAGGCGATCTGGAGACAGAATGGCAGCTTCTGAAGTCAGCAACTAACCAACCTCAAACTTCTGGAAATAGTCAAGTTCTGAATGTGGAGAAGGAATCAGTTGTTAATATCTCGAGTCTTCCGAAATCGAAGCAGAATTTCAATGATCTTTCTCCAGGCTCCTTGTTTGTGATTTCTTTCACAATTCCTCCGAAGAATTCGTCGAAATTTGGAGATTGGACCGGACTCGATCCCGGGAACTACAGTGCACGACTGATTGCGAGTAATTCTGACGGGGAAGCTTTCACGGATGTTGAGTTCGAAGTTCTTCCTCCTCTTTCGAAACCGAGAATCTATGTAAGTTTTAAATAACTTTATTAGATCTCCCTTGTGAAAGCAGCGGTCCATAAGGAGTTTCTTTGAATACCGTGTTATACTCTGAACACTCTTGGTGATAACACGAAATATTATAAGACAGTTATCAAATCAGGATCTAACATTATTAATAAAATAATTTTGATTTCAGGCGACTCCTTTGCAAGGTCTCTCAGCTCTCCAGACAACGATCGAACTAAGCACGGACGAATCAGAAATCTCAAATAATCCAATTTTGCTGAAATTCGGATTAAGAACTATTCTCGTCGGGAATCGGACAGATGAGACCTGGTTCAGAGAATCCGCAGTGAAGACCTACCGTACTATTCTGGCTGCGGCTTGGCCAGAACCCTATGCTCCCTGCGACAGAGTTGCGTACGAGGGCCTTCTGCAAGTCTGTGATCTCGCTGGATCGTGTACCCAGACAGCGACGGACAGGTTCGTTGTCCAGCATCCGATGAACGAATCAGAGGCCCTGAAAGGAGTTCTGGAAGACATCACGGCAGACATTTCTTCTGGAGATATAGACAGCGCTCTCCAAAAATTAAGGGCAGTTCAACAAGAGCAATGCAATAACACCATTGATTCTTCAATCGCGGATTCTCTCATTGACAAAGTTTTGAATAATTTGGAAAACAGCACGGATCCGGAAGAACTTCTCGCTGGAATCAACGTCTGTGCTGCGGTAATTTCGTCTGCTTCGAGTTCATACGTGCTGAAGGTCGTGGATCTCCTTACTTGGACCCAATCCCGTCTTCAAGGGCTTTCTACACAACCAGAAGCCAGAATAAAGAGAAGTATACCAGATCCCTCAGTAGAAATTGAGAATACAATAGATTCGGAATCTCCAGAAGTCAGAGTAACGAGGAGCGTGGTAGAATCCCAAGTCCTTAAAAATACAATGGATTCGAGTTCCTCAGTGAAAATGGAGGATTCAACGATTTCATCTCTGCAGCGAACAAGGACCAGAAGAAGCGCGGCGGACTCCCTAGCGGCGATGGCCAACGTGATGACCGCAGCCTCTCCAGAAACCAATGCCGATGTCATGCTCTCGGCTTTTGACTTGACTGTCCAGAGCAACTTAGACATCGCGGAACCCTACATAAACAACATTATCACTCATATTTCGACTTTTTGTCAGTCTGTGGATTCCACCAGGACGATGACTGCACAAGGCAAGGCCTACACGAGTATCCAAGCGGAGGGTCTAGTTCCATCAGAAAAGGATTTCCTGAATTCTTCTTTCACCATTGCCTTGAATCTCCAGAATTCAGTAAGATTCACATTTCGTCAAGGTGGATTTTCGTTTTAAAATGTATTAAATTTCAGATAACCTTCGACAGCAATTTCCAACAATATTTCTCGAATTATAAATGTGGACAAAACATGGAGTTGACATGCATAGAAGTCTGCCTCGGATCCGCGATGATCGATCGACAAATCCTCTTCGACAACACGTATATCAAGTATTACTTTTTCCCTACTGAATTCAACGCGGCTACTTTCAACAACCTCGTCAGCAACTTTCACCTGGTGAGTCCCGATTTTTTTAATCATTGACTGAATTCAGTAGGAAATCAATTAAAAAGCATTCATTGTGAGACCAACTTTCAGAATATATTTGGAAGAATAGTGGATTTCAAGTGAAACAAACCTAAAAACAAATGATTTTTAGCTTATTTTTCGAACCTGAACTTAATCACAAGTTTATTTCAAGAATCATTTCGCCATGAGATCAAAGCTTAAATCACCCCTAGGGGAATTGTAGAGTTTAAACAAAAAATTGGTCCCATAGCGGATGATATTTAGCTCATCTGTTTTAAGTCCAGTCACTGGTTTTTTGAAATTATTATTGTCAAGATCACTACTTGGGATTTCTTCTCTTGACCTCGGCTCTTAGTTTCGTTCTTTTTTATTTGAAATTTTTGATTTCAGCTTCTCTTCGAAGACACTCAAATCGAATCAACGTTGAATTTGCAAGGCGGGGCCAAGTATACTGTATTGATTCCTCTCAGCAGCTATATTGTGTCGAATTACTATCAGTGCTTCGTCTACTCTAAAGGATTCTGGGACAACACTGTCTGTACTTCCCAGGAGTACGCGACGAAGGTCGGAAACAACATGTATTCCCTCGGATGCTCCTGTATACTTTCTGGAATTGTCGCGTAGGTTTTTATTCTATAGAAAACTATTGTTTTTGTATTGTAGTAAATATAATTGCGAGATTTTCAGTGTGTTTACCGTAACACCCCCAACACCTCCATATTATCCCCCGTTGAACGAAGTTTTACTAACTTTCAATCTTTCAACGACTACCGCTTGTTCCGCAGCTCAAATGTCCCAATTTCTCTTGTCAATATCTTCAGCAACTACAGTGTCCACAAATAGGTTCCAGAACATCACCTGTTCCCCTGGATCAGACGAATCTCTCGATCCTGCCACGCTTGTTTGTTATTTACGACCGCCTTTCAAAGAAGGTCAAACAGACAACTCCCACACTATCCAGTCCATCACCAGGGCCGTAGGGGTCACAGGGGGTCTCCAAGCATACGGTAAAATCTTCGTGACAGGATTCACCGCCGATGTTGTTGAAAGAACACTCCAAGGAGATGGTAATGCGAGAAAAATCCCTTTGAGGATAAACAAATCTTTCCGGGATGTTGTTGGAAATGATTCAGACTCGTTGGAACAGAAATGGTCAAAAGCAATTGCGACAACAATGGGAGTCGATCAATACAGAATAAAAAACCCAATTATTTCAGATGGAATAATATTTAATTTTACGATAACTTTACCATTTGAAAACGAAAAATCACCATCACCTACACCATTATCTGCTGAAGAACTTTCACTTCTCGTCATGGAACAAACAATTTACAACGAAATTGATCTAAGGGATAACACCAATCAACCTATGCCTATTGATCCTCTTGCTTACGATGAAATCGTCAAACTAGTGGTTCAAACTCCAACGAATTCCCTCATGACAATCCTCGCTATTGTCGTATCCACCGTAATCCTCCTTTCGTCCTTCTGCGTTGGTGGCCTCGTTATCCTCAAAATCCGCACAGACCGCCTCATCGAAGCCCACAATCGAAACATTCGGACAGTCGATATCGACCCCAACGATCCCCTCGGGGTAGTCCCCTTCGAATCCAACGGTGTCATCATCAGACCCACTGCTTTCTCCAAACACATGGATAAAGCCGCAGATACTGTAGTCTTCGGTCAAAATCCAATCACAACTAGACACCGGTAAACCCCATATCCTTGCAAATGTATTTAGGTTTTCCAATACAAATTTAATCGAGTGTTACTGGTCAACAATAAAACCACAAATAAATATAAATACCGCTTATCTTCTCATACCGTACCCCGGTGGAGGACGATGATGGCTTCTCGGCATTTCACGAAAATGTTCCTTGAACCAGTTAATCAACGCCAAAACGTCTGGAAACATTCTTTGTCGGAATTCAAATCCGTTTGGTTTCAAAGTCACATATTCATGTCGACCAGATCCATACGAAAGCAAAAACTTTCCTGGATACTTCGCACTCACTGTAAATACGTACGGAATTCTCCCTGGGGTAGTTGACTTCTCTCTTTTCAGAAATTCATTAATAGCTTCCTTATCTTCCGCCCTCATGCTCTCCATAAAATATTTGTACCCCATAATTTCTCTCGCGTTTGCAGCCAACGGTTGGATATGTCTGGCCAAAATTTCATCCAAATCTTCAAATGACTGAAACAATTTAATTAATATCAACCGTACCCACAAAAAACTCACTTCTCCATCGATGTAAAGTATTTCTCCGATATTGAAATGGTGCTTCTTTTTACCTTCTCTGATATTTATATGTTGGTAAACATCATCCGATACTTTCCAAGTGACCACAAGATTATCTGCAGAACTTGATGATGGTCTGATAATAGCTTCTCCTTGTTCCATTTTTGCCAACATCTTTTCTGCATCTTTAAAAGTAATGTTATGGAACGATGGATGAGTAACAACTCTCTTCACGAAATTCGTCGGTTCTCTTCTGACTCGTTGATGTTCCTTCTTTCTTTGATCCGTATTACATCTATCTTCATCGAAATATCTATCAAGAACAGTATTATTCCCTTCCTCTTTTTGGAGTTCCGATCCTCTGCAGGTCAAATCGCACTTCCACCTGTTGTAGTCGATTTTCATAATTTTAAACGTAACCATCTGACCGAACTTAAGTAACTTGTACCATCTATCCTTGATTTCATCGAACCTATCGGACAATTGTTTGAAGTGAACCATTCCATTCATTCCATTTTCCAATCTAACTCTGAATCCAATAGCTGGACCAGGACAATCATCACTACAATGAGTATAAACGTCCTGGATGTCCATGAAATCTTCTTTTTTGCAAAAGTTACATCTCCAATTTCCTGTGTCTCTATCCAATTCTGGTTGAGCATCTTCATTATCCGGCTTTCTACCAAATACCAATCCTCTAATTTCACCTTGGACGAGTTTCCCGACACCAAATACTTTTTCGGAATCCGTAGAAAGCATTTTAAACATTTCTTCTTTCGTTGGTGGAGCATATGCATCTCTGAGATCTTTGTATCTACAACTCAATTCGGCTCGGATATCGTATAAAGTAATATTCTTAACCCCAAAACCACGGTTATCCATTTCAGAAGCAAAGGCATCGAGATCCAACACCTTCAACCTAGATGGATCATTCAGAACTTCTTCAACTGCATGATAAGCATTGTAATTTTCATCTACTTCGAGGGCGTCTGCTGCCATTTTCCTTGCTATCTCATAGCTTTCTGGATGGACACGAGATGAATCAAGTGCTTCTATATAGGCATCCGGATCTTCCACTCTCGATGGGTCTATTATAATAAAACCAGCAGCATTCATAAAGACCTTTGGTCCAACAAAAGCAATTTGGATCAGTTTAACTCTGCTTTCTAGATGCTGGTTGGTATTTCTGATACATTGCATAATAAAGTTAGCTTTCCTTCGTCCCAGCCCAGAAACAAACTGCAAAGGTCCTGATCGGAAAGGGTAGTCAACAATTGCATTAATATCCACACCGACTTCACTAACACGGTTAATCGTTTCCATCTCCAAATACCATAGTAACTCGTGGCTCGGGACTGCATCTTGTAACGAATGCCAATGTATGGACAAAATATCCTTGTCAAAGTTGAACATTCTCGATACTTCAACAAGTGGATCAGCCACCATTCTCGCGAGGGAAGCTGCTTGCTTCTGAATCAATCCATAATCAGGGAAATCTGTTTTTGCCGTTTTAGACAAAGCATAAACCTTCGCAATGTCATTACGATAAATATCAACTGGAATCACTTGAGGGATATCTCTTGCATGTGACATATTCATAATCACTGATTTTATGTCGTTTACGAGCCTCTCAGCATCCAGGTTTTCTGCAGCAACGACAATTACATGTGGTCTTCGCTTCAAAATCAATTGAGCAATAACATTCATATCACGTTTCTAAAAACTCCGATTATTTTAATTTCCTCCACGTTCTTACCTTCGGACAATTTTTATCATCAAAGCGTTGTCGATCAACGAAGTTTGGCAATCTAACAGTATCAATAACATCACCAAGATGATCGACAATAACGCCATAAGCTGCTAGTCCAGGCTCATTAGAATACGCAATTGCAAAAATTCTCGTATCTTTCCCATTTGTGGAACCGACTCCAACTTCCTCGTCCTCATACGCAAATGTTTTCGCATATCCCGCTACTCTAATACGTTCACCATATGAGATTTGACATTGCTAAAAAACTAAGTTTTAAGAGAATTAAACTTTCTTTAAAACCCACTCTCAAAACTTCCGTTTGAGCCTCTCGAATCAAAACTTCCGTCGTCTCTTTCTCCAAATGGGGGAATATGTACTCTCTCAGTGCAATCTGCATAGCTCTTGTTCTCAACTTTCCCCAGGCAATGAATGGATCATGTTCATCACCTTCGATGACTTCGAAAAGTGTGTCGAATACCGTATCAAAGCTATTTTCCGTTGTTTCTCCAACGTTAAAGTGCATTTCAATCAATCCATCCTTCTTCGCCTGATAAAGAATCAAAAACTGCTCACTTTCGAATTCTCTTATTGGTTTTTCTTTCAAATATCTCATCGGCCACACAGGTGATGTATCAGTCAAAACATCTAATCCTTTCTTCGTTGGGGAAGCAGTAACAGAAGCAACCTGGCGATACATTAAACGAATATGATTAACAAATTCCGGTTGTCTAGAAATCATTAAACCGAAAAATCGAACCCCAAAATTAATAACAGCATCAGTGGTTTTCAAAGCACTAAAAAACAACAATATTCTCAATCGAAGGTAATTTAAAACTTACGTATTTTTAAATTCTTCTGCTGCAACGTAGGGAAGTTTTTCAGAGGATTCAATAGGTGGTTTAGTACTCCAACCAACGAACGATTCAACATACTTCTCGGCACTAATTCCGAAAAGCTTAATAAATTCATAAAGATTTTCTTTTAGAGCAGTATCCAGCAAACTGTTCCGTGCCAAAAGCTTGAATTGCGGGAGAAAAGCATCAATGTCATCCATGGCTTCTCCATTCGCAATCTTCACCTCCGCTTCCCATTTCGCCATATCCGCAACAAACCTCCCATAAAACGTTTGGAAAAGATAAGAATAGTCCGAGATCTCCTCGTTATTCTTAGAATCCCCAATACTGAAGACATCTTTTGAGGAAATCGGTCTTAAAGCCGGAACTCCTGGATTCGCTTCCAGATATCTTTGCATCCTAGTAAATAATAATTTCAGCTTATCTCTTCTGCTCCTCATCACCATCCATCTTTCATCATAACAGAAGATTCGCCAGAGATCAGAAACAGTAAAGTACTCGTCAAGTTGTTCTTTGCGATAAAAAGCCATGAATGGGACCTCGAAGGATTGAGTTCTGATGAAGTTCACAACTTCTGCGAGCTTGTCTCTGTATTCATCAGAGCCAGGATCGCAGTATCGACGACGTCCGGGGTCAACTTCGTCGTAAGCAAGTTGGGAAGAAATTGTAGACTTCGAAAAAGCATGCTTTTGAAGCCAAGAAGCTTCGTCCAAGTACTCCTCATCCAACCCTTCCGTAACCGGGACTTTCCTCGCGCTGAAACGCTCAGGTTTGTCTTCCCGAATGATCAAGTTATCAGCGTCAGTAACCAGCGCCTTTTCCAGGTCATTGGGATCCAATTCTTGCAAGAGTTGCGTTGTCTTGGACTTTCTGGATTCCTTTCGCATGGCAGACTCCTCTTCGTCGTATTCTTCATCGTCCTCTATGTCCTCATCAAAGAACTCGTTGATGTCGAAGTCATCCACTCCAAACACATCTCTAACTTCACGTAACGTGTCCTCGTCGATTCCTCCAAACCTGTGAATCTTCTCCCTCCTTCGACCTCTGTCATCAACGATGAATTGTTCTAAAACGATGGGTAATTTTACTTATGCAGTCAGACATCTTACCTGAATCGGATTCGGCGTCGGAGTAAACGATCCTGTCGTCGTGTTCCTCGTCTTCCTCGGAGTACTCGCCGTCAGGCTCTCGCTCTCTTTCCTGATCACGATGAGGTTTTTCACGGTGTGATACTTCATTTTCCTCTTCATCATCGCTGATATAAACGCGTTTACCAACGTCAATTCCAATGTTCTCATTAATAACTGCCAAATCGTCGTCAGAAAGCTCGTGGTCGGAACTGTGTTTAGAAGATGCCTAGAAATTTCCATTTAAAAGCATTACGAAAGAAAAGAATTACATCATCATCATCTTGTTCTTCTTCCTCTTCCTCGTTGTCGACCACAAAACCCGCGAGTTCCTTCGCAGCCTCATCGTCTTCCTCTTCGTCGTCCTCCTCCTCATCGGAACTGATTACGACCCTCTTCTTTTTCTTCTTCTCGTCAACACGGCGTTTCTTCCGGCTCGGCTCTTCATCAGAAGAAGTCTCAGTTTCTGATCCTTCTGATGCTTGGTTATCGATGAACTCCATTGGCTAGAAATTCGCTGGTTTATATATCGAAAAACGACATTACGGGATCTTAGCGACAAAACACGACTTCTAGCTGTATCCTATATGATTTTTGGAAGAAAATAACAGAAATTACGGAAAAAAGCGACATAAATTCACTGTGAAAAAGGTCTGATGAAATACGCGGTAAACACTAGGACTTTTCGCTGTAGGAGTTCCCTTGGTCGCGCAATTCGCAAGAAATAAACGGGTCAAAGGAAACTGGTTGATTTCAGTACTGGTTTTCCCCTTTTAAGGGTTTATGTGATTACGTAATTTACAAAAAACATACTGAGAAACTGGCCTTGATACTATAATTGGATTCTTTTGTTTCGAGAAATTTGTGAGTTGTACAATCTGAATATGACAAGCAGATGGAGGAAAACTGATCAAGATGAGTAATGAGTGTTCATGTTTTCGTGTCAGGAGGTTTGTAAGTCATGTATTACTCGAAAATAGACAGATGTGGGCAAAACTGGCCGTTTTCGTCGCTCTGTTAAGGAATTGAAATTCTATTCTCACCAAATCCGACCCCATTCTCGTCTCTGTTCCTTTTCCACAATGGTGTTTGGTTGGCTGAAACGGATTCTCCGTAAGAACAAGAAGACAGTTCCTGTAAACCCTCATCCGATATTCCAGCAATCTCCTATAACACTGATCAAGGCCAATTCCTTCACGTAAGGAACCCATATAAAACTTCAGATTTTCGTTTTTCAATTCCTCTTTTAGATCTTCTCGGAACCTCGCTGCTTCTCCCGCGAGATCCATCAAGGGAAGTGGGAAAAAAAGAAGAGGCTTGTCGGTCAGGAGGGTCAAAACCGTTCCTGTCGGGCCTTCTCTCACCTCCGATATTTCGAAACATTTGGTTGTTCAAAAAACTAATATCGACGATGCTTTGGAGGCCATGAGGAGGGATAGGAAAAAACTGGATGAAGTTCATGAAGATTCTGAAGAATTCGAAGAAGTTTCTTCAGTTTTTTCCGTTCCCGAGGGAATCAGCCGAGACTTGGTTATTCGCCGTACCAGTGTAAGGCTTTTCTCATATAGGATCGGATTTGATATTTACTCGATATAATTCAACTTCATTATCTTGTACGAACTTGAATTTTTTGTTTCAGCCGAAGATCTCCCGCTTGGCCTCGTTGCCGATGAACGCTCCTCAGATTTACACGAACAAGTTTGCGGTTTCCAAGATCCCGAATCTGCGACAGAACTCTGGGTGGTACAGTTCTCGGCCCTATGGTCAATCCGGGGCTCACTACTACTTCAGAACGAGTGGAAGTGCTGCGCTGTAAGGATATTTAACATTTTGGAACTTGAATTGTTTATTTTTTCCAGATTTCATCGGTCGAAAAGAAGCACCATGTCTTCTTCCACAATTTCTGAGGAACAACAGGTCGTGATGAACGTCAAATACTACCGCCGAACTGTGAGACACGAACGACACGAGATTTACTAACGAGATCCGCACTAAAGAAATCCGAAATTTATTTCTTCTAAGATTAGGTTCTGAATTTTATTTTTCAACCTGGATTTTTGAATATTTGTTTTTTTTTGGTTCTAAGTTAAGACCAAGATATGCCGTTTTTAGTTTTTTGACAGATGACAAATATGAATCATACTGAAGCTCTTTGATCCCCCCGTGACTCTGGAGTGACTAAGAATTCCGAGAACTAATCTTCGTTTCCGCAGTAATCATCGATGATGATTGACTTGTGGATCGAGTTTTTTTACACAGCATGACACGTCTAGCGATTGTCTTTTGAGCTTTTTGCATAATGACGAGCAAAAAAGAATAAGCAATGAAACGAGATCCACGAGGATCGCGTTTCGGCACAGTTGCTGGTTTGAGGGGAGGGATCTGTACTTTGAAAAAAGTGATATAGAGAAAAAGTGAGGAGGAAATGGATAAAAAGCAAAGGTCAAAGCAGGAAGACAATCCTTCATTTTTATCAAAATCAACGGTCAAAACTCGAGATCGGGATTTTTAGTTTTTTCTTAAAGTACTAATCCCGGATTTTTTCGTACTAGGATATAGCTGAATTTTTATGTTGAGATTATTATTCTAGGTTTTCCATAGTAGTATACAATTCCGGATTTCTGTGTTGGAATCCTTGTGGAGTTTTCGCGGTGGGATGCGGCTTTGGATTTTCGTGTCGAGAAATTCCCCAAAAAATATTTCTATCCACATAGTACTTTTATTATATTGTGACTAGTAGTCACGTGCCATGTTGATTTATCATGCTGAAATCCTATATATCTCACATAATTTGACTAGTGGTCAATCGGGAATCTCAAATTTTTCATCGACAAGAACTTGATTAATCGACAAAGTCTGCTTTCCATGGGCCACTTGTCGATCAACGAGATTGCCAAGATTTCCTCGACAGCGATACACTTTTCCTTTGAGATCGAGTTTCTTTTTGTCCAATCCATTAAGTGTTTATTTTTAGTCTACTTAAAACGAGTTTTCTGACCAGATTGTGCAATTATTGATAAGGATAAAGGAGATCCTGTTTCAGCCTCTGTCCAACGAAATGCGTGGGATACCGACGGCTCTGGTGTTGATCCTTCTCGCTTTGGTAGCGATCTCGGTTTTCCTCCCGAACGTCTGCACAGATGCTGGTAGGTTTCTGAATAATCACTTTACACATGCTCATGTAGTTATCTACCCATATACTCACTTATTTACGTAAATATTTATATACTTATCCATCTGCTCATCTAAGATCTTTGTGTTTTCGTCTGCTAACATAAGTGTAAAGTTATTTACTTACATGTTTACTTATTTACTTGTTTATGTATTTACTTGTTTATTTGTTTACTTACTTCCGGGATTCTAGCGAGAGTGAGAATCGAGAAGAAACCAACGACAACAGCTTCAACAACGACTACATCGACTACGGAAGCGACGAAAGAAGAAAAAGAGGATAAACCTGGCTTGATCATCAAGAAAGAAGGAAAATCCACGTATCATGTCCAGAAACCGAAATCCAAGAAAATCAAAACAACGGTCCTTCCTCCGAGAACGGAAATCGAACAGGAACTCAATGAAACTCTTCTTGTTGACGAAATCCTGAAGACTGATGACAACGAGACTTCGATCGAAGAGGAAAATCCGGTTCCTAAGGGCACAGAAGACCTCTGTGTCAGAATCCACAACAACACCGCTTTCGAGGGAGTCGATCCTTATCAAACGGAATCTGTCCAAAATGCCTACGAATGTCAGAAGGTCTGTGTCTCTGCCTTCCCAAAATGTGTCGGAGTCGTTTTTTACTATGTTTACGATCAGACAGATGACCACATTTGCTACATGTTCGACCACAATTCCGTTGATCCAGATATCCAATTGATTGGAGAAAAACCAAGAAACAAAAGAGACGTCATCAGAGCTCTGGAAATCGTCATCGACTGTCACCAGTTCGATCCTTTCCCGCCTCTCGGGGAGGACGGAATAGTGACTTCCACTGACAAAGTTCCCAGAAGCAAAAGAGAAAGCGAAAACTACCTCGAAATCGAGACTAGTGGACCTTGGAGTCCTTGGGGAAAATGTATGCCCTCAGGAGTTCAAGCTAGATCACAAGAATGTGAATACGGTAGAAAGATCCAGAGAAGAGGATGTCCAGCAAGAAATTACTATGCTCAAGTTCAACAACAAGAGTACCAGCAAAGACAGGCAGAATATCAACAACAACAAGCAGAAGCTCAGAGGGTTCGCCAACAACATGATGAGGAACTTCGTCGACGACAGCAATTGATCGCCCAGACCTCTCAGAACCAGGTCCACGCGGCCCCCACCCAGCCTAGTGCCCCTGTGCAGTATCCTCCACAACCCTACAACCACGACCAACAGAGACTTGATCTGGAAAAACAAAGACAAGATCATATGAAAGAATATGAACGCCGTCAACAGGAGTACCAGAGACTTGTGGAAGAAAGAAGAAGAATCGAACAAGAAAGAGCGAGTCAACAACAGGTCACTCAAGGACAGTATGAAAGACCCCCTCCTCCCCCGGCCCCAGTGAGACCAGAGGACCAACTTCATCCTGCTATCCCAGCCGCTCAAGCAGCACAATGCCAATCGAATAATTGTGCCCCCAGAGAAAGACCTCCACCACCACCCGCACCGGCTTGTAGAAGCGCTGCTTGTATACCGACTAGACCACCAATAGGAGTTTGGATGGAGTGGTCAGATTGGTCACTTTGCAGTTGCACCTGTGATGATGGAATAAAACAACGACGAAGAGTTTGCAGTACTGATGACTGTGGACAGGGAGAAGCTTTCGAAAACCAACCCTGCAACATGGGTCCTTGCGAGACTTGGTCTGAGTGGTGTGAATGGTCTGCTTGTTCTTCTACTTGTGGAAGAGGAGAAAAATCGAGAACGAGATATTGTCTCCTTGGAACACAGAGATGTGAAGGCAAAGACTACGAGGCAGAACCTTGCGACTCCGGACCGTGTCCCGAATGGAGTCAGTGGGCCGACTGGGGTCAATGCTCTACTTCCTGCGGACATGGAATTCAATCGAGAGAAAGAACCTGTTTGGGAGGAACCTATGGATACCAACAATGCCCCGGCGAAAAACTGGAGTCCAGACCATGTGACCATGGACCTTGTTCGCAATGGAGTAACTGGCAGGAGTGGGCCTCTTGCTCGGTGTCCTGTGGAGACGGAATCAAGAGAAGAGAAAGAATCTGTCAAGGAGGTACAGATTGCGTCGGGGAGTCCGTCGAGGACATCTTCTGTAGCGGCCCTCCTTGTGCCTCCTGGACCATCTGGAACGAGTGGTCCGCTTGTTCCGCTAGTTGTGGTCCTGGACAGAAAAACAGAGCCAGACAATGTCAGCAACCCAATGGACAACCCACTGAAGGCTGTCTCGGAGATAAAATAGAGACAGTACTCTGCACTGACAGACCTTGTTCCACCTGGTCGGAGTGGTGTGAGTGGTCTCCTTGTGACAGGGACTGTGGAGGCGGCATCAGCCTCAGAAGCAGAGTGTGTGAATCTCCTGGAAGTCGTAAGTTTAAAAATCATATTACCGGGAAAATTTCTTGAGAAAAAATAACCATAATATTGGGGATATAGGTTTCAGGGATTTTATGAAAATTTAATTTTTAGTGACTTAATATTTAATGCTTTTCAGAATATGGAGACAACTCTCAATGCCCAGGACCTGATCGGGAAACTCGTCGCTGCAACGAACACCCCTGTGCCCCTCAGTGTAGCTGGACAGAATGGTGTCCTTGGTCCCCATGTTCCGCTCAGTCCGCCTGTGAATCCGGAATCTCCCAGAGATCCCGTCAATGTGTCGGAGAGTCAGGATGTAGTTGCCGAGGACTCGCGGAAGAGTCCCAACAATGCAGAGGGACCATCCCTTGCACACCACCTCCGGCCCCTGTCCCCACGCCTTGTTAAAATAAAATCCTTCGCTCGATAACTGCCTTTTTTGTTTTATGATTACTGTAGTGCAATTCTAGTTTACAATCATTTATCCCGTTAACTGATTACTTCATGAATAAAGTGTTTATTTTCGTAAAGTTCTCTGAGAGTTAAAAATTAAAACAAAATTCAGTGTTTAAACATTAGGAAAGGACACGTGACTACTTTCAAATTATTTCCTTTAAACTCTACTTTTTTATTTTTAAACTCTTCGTATACGAACGACAACTTTTTATAAGGTTATTACTGAAGATGAGTAATCTTAAAATTAGTCAGGTGCCTTGCTGGAATTTTCCCGTGAGCTGTATAGTTCCGAAGAGTTATTTTTCATATATGAAGCAAAAGTCAAACAACAAAAGACATTTCTTCATAAAATAATCACTCAAAAAGTGTAACTTAAAACCAATCAACCGCTCTGTTCGAATTGTTTCCGAAAGTTGCAAAAACCATAGTTATTTCTGATATATAGAAAAACAGGGGCTCTATAAAATCACTGAATAAGAGGATTAATCCAAACTAAATATCCGGTTTTTTAAATTTTTCACGTAAATTATGAATTTGATTTTTTAATTTTATTCTGGTCCTTTTATTTCAATTTTTATACTTTGCAGATTGGAACACAGCAAATTCGATGACGAAAATAAATCTAAATTCGTCGAAGTAGTTTGTGGTTCGTATCTTCCGATTATCAAAGTACACCCTTAGAGGAGTATTTCCATAGAAAAAACAAATAACTATAGAAGACAAAAATCGTGGTCGAAAAAGACACAAATCAACTTCATCATAAACACAAAGTCCCTACCTTCTTTTCGGCGAGATCATTCCGAAACATAACTGTCTCTTTCGGTGAACATACTGCGATTCAAAACTATATTTTTGGGAGGCTTTGCATAATCATCTGGAACTCGATAAATACCAATTTTCTGACTTCCGTTATTTGTTCATCATGACGCCTATCAAAGCTGTGATTTTCGACATGGGAGGGGTTTTTCTCAAGTACCCCGACCCCGGGTTCCTGGACAGAATTATCAAATTCGGTGAGTTCTTGACACGAATCTTTTACTAAAAAGGGAATTTGTTCATCTTTTGTCAAAAGTAATGTCGAATTTTTTTAAATCATTAAAATATTCGAAAAAAGGTACTGCCATGAAAAGTTGGTATTCCTGAATTTCTCCGACCAAAAGAGCAACAAAATTCACTCTACCTTCGCTACTACAACTTGAATTTCAGCTGAAACCAACAAAGCTCTCGGGAAAATCCTTGAAGATTTCGAAATCGGGAACAACTGGATGGGAGACATCGGTGTCGCGATCAAGGAGATCTCAGATGAAGAGATACGAAACAAAGTCATCGAAGGCCTCCAGGTTATCGGGAGCCTCACCAGCCAGTCAGTTCTCGACCAGAATTTCGTCACGGCCGTCAAAATCCTTAGAGAAAAAGGATTCAAAACCGCCCTTCTAACAAACAACGGTTGGCGGAATCCAGAAAAAACCGAAAGTCTTGTTCTCGAGGATTTGAGTGATTTCGACGTCGTCGTTGAATCCTGCAAAGTGAAGATGAGGAAACCAAATCCAGAAATTTATCTCTATACTGTCGATCTTCTGAAACTGAAACCAGAAGAATGTGTTTTCATCGACGATTTCGAAGTCAACATCGAAGGGGCGAAGAAAATCGGGATGCCCGGAATCCAGGTCGTCCTCGGGGACTCCGAAACCGCCATCAAGGATCTCGAAAAAATCACCGGAGTAACTTTAAAAGCTTGATCATCGATTTATTTCCATGTTTCCAAGGTAAAATCAAATAAAATCTGTACAAAAATTCACAGGGATTTCTCATTTCCAAACATCTCTAAAAGCTCCGTCGATCCTGGCCTCTTGCTGGGATCCACTTGAAGGCAATAGTCCAGTAATTTGCCTATCTTTTCGTCGTTTTTTCCCACGTACTTCCTGAATTCTTTCGAGGAATCTCGAGGAGAGCAGAAGCACCTGGTCAAAGGTCTTCGGAAATAGTATCGACAATATTCACAATTCTTCTTTACACCGAACCCTTTTAGTCCTGAAAGAAATCGAATTAACATTTCTCTACTTTTAAAAACTTACCGTATCTGTGAGCTAAGCAAAAATGCTTCAGATTTAACCTCCTGAATTTCACCGTTGTTGTAAGCTCGATTCCGACATCCCTTCCTATTTGTTCGAAGGATTCTGTTCCAAACACAGCCGAAAGTTCTAGGATCATGGCCAACTCGTCTCTGGCAGCGAAAAACCTGTAGTTCCTCACGACCATATAAAAAAGGATCATTCCGACTGCCCAGATGTCCATCTTCGTCGTCTGCTTGGCCGAACCTATGAGAACTTCCGGAGCGAGGAATCTCGGAGTTCCTGCTTTGTTGACAACGAATTTCTCCTTCATCTTGCAAGAAGTACATGGTTCCGTCATCACGGAATCACATGAACAGGGCATCTGGATTCGGTTCCTCTTTTGACCGGGAGAAACCGACGCTCCGTCTTTGAACTTCTTCTTGAGTTCCTCAGCTCGATCTATGTTCTTGTTGTATCTCTGGGAAAGACCGAAATCTATCAAGGCGTATCTTCTCTGGGCTCGGTTGTACAGGAAATTGTCGGGTTTGACATCTCTATGGATGATCAGGTTCGCATGCAAGTACTCCAGAGCGGAAATCAAGTTCACCCCATAGTGAATGATTTCCTCAGAATTAATAATCTTGATTACATCCTACAAAGAATTAAAATAAGTAAGAAATAAGCCATGAGATACCTGGAAAGGATCATGGGGAAAGTACTCCATGACGACGAAGTTTCCCATGTCCATGCTTCCTCGGCTCTCGTGAGTGGCGATCGTCGGGAGGATGTTCCTTTTTCCACCGAGTTCCTTGACTAAAGTTATCTCACAGACGGCTGCATTCATGGGATCAGATACTTTTTTCTTGAGGATCTCCTTGATGGCTACGATTTTTGACTCGTCTGAACGACATCTCGCACGATAAACGATTCCAAATGCCCCTGAAAAAATATTGATACTAATATACAAATATTAAAAATAGCTGGAATTCATATGTGGGAAAACAGATTCTTGGAATTTGTGCATGAACATAGAAATCGCAAAAATTTGTGTATGAAAAAAACGAAAATCATTGGAATCTACATACAAAGAACAAAAACAAACCTTTCCCAATCAGTTGGAGATCGACATAGTTATCAGCGATCCACTTGCTGTGATGGATATACTCGAAGTAAGTCGGAAGGTCCTTCTTTCGTTTCTTGATGTTGGTGTCGTCCGAGCCGAACGGAACAGACCTCTTGAGGGCATTCTTCCTGATGACCGGCAGGGACTGGAGGAAGGGGAACCCTTGGTTTTCTTTATCTACTACGCCGGATCCGTCCATCAGAAGATTCATCAACTCAATTTGCTTTCTTCCCGCTCAAACAACGGATTTCCAAATTCGCGCTGGGATCCTTCTTTCAATATTTTTGGATCTTGATTACTTCAATATCCACTTTTTGAGCATGCTATTCCTCTATTTATGGATATTTACCATTGGATAAAGAAGATCCGATGATAAGAAAGCACGGTTAGCGATAAGGAAGTATTTGAGATAAATTCGCCCGAAATTCATTCATTCGTGTCGGGATCCCTGATTTCGACCGTAACGCTCCACTCTCGTTTCTCTTGCGTTTTGCCATTTCTTAGTTTTATATGGATTTCCTCGATTTTCTCGCTGTTTCTTCCCTATTTCTGCTTTATTTGTTTATATTTCTGACATAGATCCGCTCTAAATTCATCCATTCGCGCTAGGATTCCCAATTTCGACCGTAACGTTCCACTTTCGTTTCGTCGATCCTTAGTCTTATATGGGTTTCCTCAATTTTTTCGTTACTTCTTCCCTATTTCTGCTTTGTTCTTCTGTATTTTCGGAGCAAGTTCACATCAAACCCATCTACTTGTGTTAGGATTCCTAATTCCGACAATGGTCCCTCGTTCTTTTGGTCTTTCACTTTCCCTGTTCCAAGTTTTTATATAAATTTCTTCGTTTTTGTTGTTATTTCCCCACCATTTCTGCTTTTTGCATTTGCAAAATGTCAAAGCATATTCCCTTACGAATCCCGTACCTGTTCATTGGTGTTTCTCTGTGCTTTCTTTGGTCTCTTTCGAAATGTATTCTCCAAAATTCGAATCGCAGTCGACTGGAAAATCCGTCTGATAGTTATGAGCTTTAGCTTTTGATCTAATGTAGAGCGACTTTTCGCTGAACCCACTCTACATATGGTGTTATTTATGTGTGAGTTCGTAAAGTTAATTACAACTCGTTTCAGGTGATTTGTTCTAAGAATTTTCTGAAATGGCCCCCACTACCGTCGAGAACGCTTCTGCTGATCTTATCTGGGAGGTTGTCAAGAACAACCACGCTTTCCTGAAGAAGCAACGTGGAGTTTCCCAATCCTTCAGTTTCGAGCGCTTCAACCTCAAGGGTGTCAACAATCGCCGTTACAGCGGTTTCTCTTCCGACAATGGAGTTGACGTCTCTGCCAAGGACAACCAGATCGTTGTGACCACTCGCAATGGAGGTAAGAATCTGATCCAGAGCTTCGCTTACGATCGAGGATTTTTCAGCCCAAAAATTCCATCCCAACAAGGCCGTCACCTCTGAATCTCTCCCTCGTTCCCGCCGTGCTGCTCGCAGCGCCGGTGCTATTGCCAAGAAACAACGTTCCGGACTTGAACAGGTAAGATCGCTTTAAGATCTACTAAACGCGAGACTATGGCTCCATTAATTTGGTCATTACATCCGAAGAAGTAATGAGTTTGCTTTCCCAGTCGTCATTAAACAAACCAATTTACTGTGTTTTTCGAAAGTAGCACTTTTAAGAGCAAAGACTGGGAGAGAAGGTTGGACATTAACTGCCATAACCAAAGTGGCTCACATTTTGCTCACGCAATCAATTTGTCGTTTGTGAAAGTGTAACATGTGAGAAAGGCCAAACGTAGTGGCCACAAACGCCCTGTTTGGTAAACTGTGAGCTACTTCATAGCTGGCGACCGAGCCCATGTCACTCACTTTATCGTTGATGTCCATAGAGACAAATGGCGAGAAAGTGCCGGAGGCGTTTGCCATACACACATTCGTTTTTTTCAAACTTATTCTTTTCAGGCCGCCCAACTGCGCACTGCTCAACTGCTCGCTTCATTGAAGCCCGTGAAGACGCGTAGAGCTGCTGCTGCCAAGACGGAAGCTTAATCAACTACAGAGAGAGCGAAAGCTAGAGTGTTCTCCTTATTCGGCATGCACATTGCTGTTGTCTGGTGAATGCAGTAGCGGACGTGAAACTTGTTTTTCATGTTTCTGAGACTTGTTCACTCTTATCCCTAGCTTCGTTATTTCTATTGTTTTTCATTGTTCGAATCGTTGATGATCAAATAATATCATTTTAAAATTCGGAGGCTAATGTACCGGTAGAATGGGATTTCGTGGATACCTTTTCGTGGTGATCCTCGTTGCTTTTCCCACCGATGCCGGAAGTACTTGTGCTTTGGATGGTTCGGGTTACGCCAGGTGCTATTCCATCAAGGAAATGGAGAACTTGATATCGAGGGCAGATGAAGTTAGGGTATTGGAGACGGAGTGTTCGGGATCTGAAGAGCTTGGTGATTTCCCGTACTTTGGGAACTTGTCCTCGTTATCTATAAAGAATTGTGAAAATGTGACAGATTTTATTGGGAATTATTCTGTCAGGAACTTGAAATTCCTCAATTTCCCGTCAAATAATATTTCTATTGTACCATGGCAGTTATTTGGTCATTTGTCAATAACAACTTTGGATATTTCGAATAATCCGTTGAACTGTGATTGTAGAAACTTGTGGCTTTGGGAATATTTAAGAAGAGACAAAAAAACTGTTGGATGGGATCCATATTTTGTTGTTGGACTTCCTCAAGAAATTAAAGTTGATCCTAGATTTTTCGAGTGTAAATTTTCTGATTGTGAAAGAGAAGAAGCTCAGGCTGATCCTCTTCCCAATAACCTGACTCTCGGAAAGGATGTTAAACTTTCTTGTAAAGTCAAAAATTTCTCGAAAAAAGATATTTTGGAAGGAGAATGGAGATGGTTATTGAGGGACGAAGCAGATGAAGAATATCTTCGTGAGGGAAATCTGACGAAAAAGAGTCTGACAGAAAGCGACAGGATGACAATGGAAATTAAGCATCTGACGTCCCATGAACTTGGCTACGTAGCTTGTGTCTGTCGAAATTGTGATAGACCAGTTTTTGACGTGTTTGAAGTAAGTTTTTAAGTTTACAATTTAATTTCCAATTTTTCTAAATTCACTTAAATCCATATAGAGTTCCGGAAACATGTCAAGATAACTTTGTTATGACATTAGTTTTTAGTTTTATGTGGCCCAATAATATAATTATTTGATTTTTGGTGTTTTCAAAAACATGAAAAGTGTTGTTGGAATTTCACAGTCATAACTTCCGATTTTTAAGGATTCCGGAAACACCTGAAAATTTACGTCGAAAAAGTTTCGTAATACCTTTTAATTTTGTGTAATAGTACGGTATTTAACATGTGAGAATTTAGGAAATCTATTTTGAGATAATTCGATTACAATATTACTTCTTAATTTTGTCGAAAAATGCAATAAAATAACATAATTTTGGTTTTTCTAAAATCTTTGTCTAGACAATTTTGCAGTAGTATTTCCTACTTTATATAATAACATAATGGGGTAATGATTTCGAAATTTCCTGGTTCTAAGAACTCTTGATGGAAAAATTGTATTATAGGATTAATTTGACTTATAACAGTATAACAGTCACACGATACCTAAATTTTCGATAAAATTCTCATAAAGAATGTTGTAGCCGAATTTTCATAGTACGATAGTTGACATTCACATTTCTTCAAGAATTAAAATTTGACATTTTTCCGTATTTCGCTAAAAATTAAAATTTGGCATTCATCTATATTTTGTCATAACATTAATTTTAATATTTTAAATTAAAATTTCTTGAAATTTTGTAGGAAATGGAAATACGTAGAGACAAATTCATAAAGTTAATTTTTTCCGAATTTCAATAAAATGTTTCAGCTGAAATTCACAACGAACTTGACAGTCGCCTTAATCGAAGAGGAAAACACAGATCCTCATCTTGTTGTCCATGGGTTCCCTTTGGATTCTCTCAACGTGACGGTCATCAGAATCGCAGACAATTCCACAGAAGCTGTAGAAATTTCCAAAGAAAAAACATCTTTTTTCAACGAAACCTTGATTTTCAAATTTCAAAAGGATCACAGTCACTTTTTTGCGAAATATTTTGACGTCTTTATCCGCGAATGTGCTCTCTGTCCCCCTAGACTCCCCCAGCATATTGACGGAGATTATTCCATTAATGTTTGCCGTGGGGACGAGTGCGCCATCGCCATCGGGACTTTCGTCAATGCGAAGTCTTCCCATCCCGTGAGTTATTTATCATCCTATTTCGGAAATTCAAAATACACCGAGTAATCTTAATTGCTTGAAAAACAAGCCAATTAATTAAAAAATCCGTGGAATAAGTAATTCTGAACTTTTATATACAAAATATGTAATCTTAAAATGTTCATACATCAATCAAATCATCCAAAAATGTTAGAATTAAGTCGGTTAATTTTGAAATTGTAGCACTAAATTAATTAATCCTAAAGATCATGAAAATATCAAAAAGTTATATACGATATCGGTTTTCACCCTGGCATACGTCCAGACGTATGGTTTTCTTACCTCAAGAAAGAAGAGGTTAATCCTCGATTAAAAAGGAGAAAATCCCTAAATCCTAACGTCGAGATCTCTATGACGTGAAAGCCAATGTTTTCCAAACTATAAGATGGATTTCATCCACGCAGTTTCTGAAGGGGGAATTTTACAAAAACCAGTTCTGAGAATGATAGAAAAGTAGTTTGTTTTTTTTCGTAATTAAATGATCAAACTAGATAATCAAGATGATGAATTTTGTGCAAAAGTAGTTAAAAGTAAACCTTTGAATTTCCTCTTGTAATTTAATTCTTCAACTTCTGATCTTGTTGATATATTATTGAAAATCATTATGAGAATTTGCTTTTCTATTTCCAACTTAGAAAAGGAAACTAAATAATCAAATTGGCAGATTATATTACGTAAATAATCGTCAAAAACTAAATTTCTTTTATATAAAACTTAATATAAGAATTATTTCGCAAATGGCTTTTCCTATAGTCGATCACATTCACCTAATGAGATTTAGATATGAAAAATGTCATTATTCTGTTCCATCAGTTAAAATTTAAGTATTTAAAGTAATAATTGGACAAGATGGATTACCATTACGTGGACAAGTATTCAGAAATAAATTTTTATTTTAAATTATTATTCTATTTTCATCCATATTGATGACGAAAATATCAAAAAATTAATTGCCAAGATTTACAGTAAACAATAATAAAATAGTAATTTTAAAATGTCAATTTCCAAGGGAATTCTCGAGTAACAGATTGTTTTCAATGGGAATTGCTGGATTAGGAACTAGTTTCTAAGGGAATTGTCGAGTAAAAAAACAACTATGTGGATTATGTAATAAAAAAACAATTTTTTATATAAATTTTGAAGTAAAAAAATAATTTTTATATGAATATTTGAATAAAAAACATCATTTATGAATTTTTGACATCTATTCTTAAGTAGAAAATAATCCTTTGTATGAATTCATGATTTGAAAGTTTTTATATTCATATTTTAAGTAAAAAGTTCTTCAGGTCATTACGCCGTTTCCATCTGCCGAAAAAGAAAACAAAAGCTTGTTCCTCGTGACTTTCTTCCTATCCCTCTGCGTGATAATCCTCTTGATTATTCTCTCTAAGACCCATTTCAAACACAAGTTGTTGAAGAAAGGTTGGGAGATTAAGAGAAGAAGAGCTTCGAGAAATACGGACAGAACGGAGGAAACGAGCATAAGGTTGGATGATTATTCCGCTTCTTCGAGCATCAACTACATTGTCCAGCACGTGGCTTTGATAGATAAATCAAATCTTCAAGTGAAGGACAGAATAGGCAAGGGAGCTTTCGGAGAGGTCCACAGAGCGGATTGGATGAGCAAGGATCTGACAATCCCTGTGGCGATGAAGATGCTTTTCGGAATCCAACTCGACTCCGAACTGGATAAAGAAGCCGCTCTTTTGAGTCAGCTCGACCACCCAAATATAGTCAAACTCTACGGAATATGCAGATGGGACACACAAGTCGCTTTGGTGATGGAGATGATGAACCTAGGTGATCTGAAGTCGTATGTGAGGGATAGGACCCCCAGATGCGAGAATTACAGTCAGTTTCCGGCCCCTTTGGTCTCCACAGAACTCCTGGATATCGCTGCTCAAGTCGCTGCCGGACTCTGTTACTTGACCAGTCAGCAGATCGTCCACAGGGATTTGGCCGCAAGGAACTGTCTCGTCCAAGGAGAACCTGATTTGAAAGTTTGTAATGCTGCCTTCAGGAAACCTATTACTGTAAAAATCAGCGACTTTGGAATGTCCAGAAGGTTAGTTTTTTTTTTTTTAATACAGTACTCAATTTCCGAAATTTTATTCCTTTCCTGTTTGAGACTATAATTAGATTTCTTTTATATTCTTTATTTTTTGTCTAGGTATTTACCTTAATATATACTAATCCTAAAATCCGAAAATGCGGAAATTGAAGAAAAATAAAAAATTTTAAATATGTCTCGAACCGAAAATATTTTTCAGTTGAAATAATCCGAATTTTACGTGTCTTTTAATGTGAAAGTATTTTATCTAATCATTACACTGACATCAGGAACAAACAGAAAATGCCTCAGGGGACATTAATTTTTCTCAATAAAACTAGAAACTTTTTTTTACGGAAATCCCCAGCAATTAAGGATTAAACAAATAAATATAGAAATTTAAATTCAAAAATATCCAAAATTCAAGAATGAAGTGTTGTATTATTATGAAAAACCCCTCGAAAAAAACCGCTAAAATTTTATAGAAAACAAATTTAAGTTTCATATTTTCGTTTTGAGATTTACTTTTTTATTCTTACAGAGATTGATATAAGCTTTTCTATGAAATTTTCTTGAGATGAAATTCTGGAAATCATAAAAAAGGAAGTAAAAACTCAATATTCTCACCACGGGAATTATTTTTATTATCTTGATGAAAAATGAACATTTTTGTAATATTTCGAGACAAAGTTCTGAAACAGAAAAAAGAAGATACAAATTCGGTACTTTTACTGAGAATTTTTTATCATATAGCTACAAAAATTGAAAATGATGTTTTCTGAGAATTTATTAGAACGAAGAGTTTCGAAAACTTTCGAAAGAAAATTCATTTTTTGAAATTTATTGTTACAAAAATTAATATCTTTCCAAAGTTGTCCCAAAATGGATTTCCAGTTTTTCATAGCACTTTTAAATCTAAAATTTTTTCGGAAAAATAGATATTGTGTCTAATGAATAAAAAAATTAAATCCTGCGTCACTTAATTAAATCTTTGATTATTTAATTTCTTTAAAAAAGGATAAATCTGGATTATTGAAAGATTAATTAATTTGTATTATCTAAAGATAATTTGAACTTTTGAAAAAATTTTTACCGTAATAGAGGCTCCGATACGGTTGATTAGGTTAGTGCTCATGTGATTTTGTGGCTGTTAAATTACTTTCCAGTAAGGGAATTTTAAAAAATGAAGTTACTCATGAATACATTTAAAAAATATTTAAATTATGAAACATTTTTCAGATTGTATTCTGATGGTGAATATTACAAAATGCAAAACGGAAAAACAGTTCTGCCGGTGAGATGGCTTCCTCCAGAATGTCTCAGTTCTGGTAAATTCACCCATCAATCAGATATGTGGTCAGTTTTTCATCTTTGCTTCTGTACTAAATTTTATTACAATTTCAAAATCAAGAAGTAAAAGTAAAAGTAAAAATCTAATTTACGGTTTACGTGCTAAATTCAAGCAAGACAGCTGACTAATGTAAAGCTAATTTTCGCATGATAATCTTATAAGAATAATTTTGCTTTTCATGTATGAAAATTATTTGAGAAATATTTTTGCAGCATATTAAATGAACAAATTCGAAATTGAATAATTTTTTCCAGGTCGTTCGGAATGGTCTTGTTCGAGATCTTCAGCTTCGGAAGCGTTCCTTTCGGGGATCTTTCAAACAGCGAAGTCCTGACTGCTGTCGTGAGCGGAATGAAGCCGACTCTTCCTTCCAGCTTCCCGGAGCAGATAAACAACTTGATTAGTCAATGTTGGAGGAACAATCCGGAGGAAAGGATAACAGCTCAGGAAGCCCTCAACAGACTCCAGCTCATCCGCTGATCGTATTACTATGAAAATTGGAATCCTCCAGGATTTTCTGAAAATTTTTAGAATTCAGTAGGAACTTCTAGAATCATCCGAAATCAAGGATATTAAATTTTCTGAAAATTCGTGATAATTTTTCTTTTTGTAATAGTGTGATTAGGAATGGATTATTTTTACGAAGCCATTTCATCACGAATTTTCAGGAAATTCTAAAAGTTCCCGGGAATTTCTAAATAGTTTCAAAAAATTCTGGAAGTTTCTAGTTAAATATGGTTTTTAATTTACGGGTTTTTGAAAATGATTTGGTTTCATCGACATATTACTTTGGCAAATCTCAATTTCCTTCATGGGTAATACTGTTCAAGTTTGTGTTGAATAAACGTATATCTCTCTGTTTCCATAGCAACAAGTCGTTCTAAAAATTGATTGACCATTTTTTCCAGAAATGGAGAAGACAGATGGTCTTGTACTTAGACCTAATTTAAATAACAAGTAAGATTTTTATTTCGATATCTTTTAGAATTTAATTCTTAATTTTTTACTTGTTTTTATTTAAAAATTTAGATTTCGATCAACGACAGGGAAGCAGATTCTCGAAAAATGTGCAGCAGAACTCTTAACGGACCAGAAATATTCTGATTCCTCTGTCGAAGAACTTTCGAAAACCCTAGCTGATGCTGTTCGGAAACAACTTATCGGTTTGTTCTCCTTCAACATATATCATTACAAAACTAAAAATATTTCTTCCAAACCATTTCAAAACAAAGTTTCAGAACTAAATCTCCCTCAATACAAGTATCTCATAGAAGTAGTAATCGGAGAACAACGAGGACAAGGAGCCCGGATCCATACCGGCTGCTGCTGGGACCTTGACACCGACACCCAAGTCTCCCACTTCTTCCAAAACGCAAGTACCCCCAAAAGACCCTCTAAAGCCCCTTTTTCAGGACTCCCTATTCTGCGAAATCATCATTTTCGCCTTATTCACATACTCATAAAACCTTCAAGTTAGCATCTTTATATGAAAAATGCACACTAAATATAGTACAGAAGCATTAAAATCTTATGACTGGTCAGAATCGGCCGTTCTTCGTCGGGCACTCAAGCTAAACAAACCACCTCGTCAACCCACAGACGAGCATCTTCGTTCTCTTCAAAACAACTCGAACAACCAAATTCAAAAATAAGCTAAATAAGTGCCGACAAATCACGATCCTCGAGGTAGCGGTATTCGAACATGAACTGCTCCTTCTTCCTTTGTGCCCATCTTTCAAAATCAAAATACACGTATGATCCTTGTTCGTATTCATCCGTGATCAATTTCGGTTCTTCATGACGTTGGAACCACATCAAATATTTGGTGTGAAATCTCCAAGACAACTTCTTCAGTGCTTGAGCTGCCAGCAGCTGGGCCTTAGATCCTTCCATATAATAAAAAATAAACAACAGTGTTTCTGGTGTTAATCTCAAATAATACTCCATCGTTTGGAATATGGGATTTTGAAACTGTGGATAAGATGGAAAACTTTGGTAAGGAATTCTAGGCATTTGTGGTCTTTGAGGTTCACTATCGAATCTATGTGGCATCATTCTGTGTGCTTCTTCCAATCTCTGAATCTGTTTTTCTTGTTCCGGCGTCATCTGTATTCTTCCCAACGGCGACACTCCAAGCCATGCAGGGATTTCCGCCGTCTTTGTATCGACATTGGGATCATTATTAATAGTTGCCAATTCTCTCAGAAGAACGTCATCAGCAGTCATTCCTGGTTGCTCTGAATTCTGTTGTGGGGTTTGAGGAGTCGGGATTCCTGGTGGACTAGTTACTAATTTCTGATCCTATAACGGAAAGCGTTAAAATCATCAAAACTAAAAACAAAGTTCTACCAGTCTTGCAGAAGGCAGCTGTTGTTGAGATTGAGGTGGTTGCGTAGACAACGCGGGAGCCACAACTTGTGAGATCAGAGGCCGAGGGGAACCCACGCTTTCTACACCAATAGCAGTATGAACAGAATCCGCAAGAGATTTAGGAGAATCGGGAATGGATTTCGGAGTTTCAACATGAATCAATCCTTGAGTACTCGATTGCATTGACGAACCAATAGGTTGGGGTATAGGTGACGAAGATTGCTTCACAATCGAGGCAAGAGTAGGCATTCCCACATTCTGACTGGGTTTTCCTATTGGAGCAGCTGCCACATTATAAGGCTTCGATGGTGGAGGTGTTTGTGTCGGTACAGGAGAAGTTAAAGATGCTCTTTCCTCACCTTGGTTCGACAATGTTCTCGAGACCTTCACTGGAGCAGGTACAGGCGCAGCAACAGTTTTCTCAGCACTCGGATTCCTCGGTCTGTGTTCCTCAGGAGCGGGCGACGTTGTCGTTGACCTTCCTCCATTCGCTTCGTCCTTTTCGTCATCGATCGATGCCGTCGTCACACCAGCCAATTGAGGAATAAAGTCTCCGATGTCGAGTTCTTCGTAAACTCCTGAAACAACTTGGTTCATACGCATCTCCGAAAACATTCTTACCAAATGGATCGAGCTCTTTCGGATTCATGTCACTATCCGGATCCAGAGCCTCCACATAAGATTCTACAGCTTCTTGCAGTACATCCATAACCTCCTTCGCCTCTTTCTGATCATTCGTCACCAACCTCATACAAACTTCCAAATTAGTCACATGATAATTTAGCCGTTCCTTGTGCTTCTTCAATTCCTCCAATTTCTCCTTGTTGGCATCATCCTTCCCTTTTCGTTTTCTCCCGGAGCCAGCAGACAACATAGTTTCCATCTTGACATCGGTCCTGTCAGTTTCGTCTTGAATCATCCGAATTTTCGTCTAAAAAAGCATTTTGTGGATTACAATAGATGGGAATCCATATAACAGACCTTGAACCATTCAATAGCGTCGGCTTTCTCTTTTTCCCTCGGATCCAGCTTCTCTTCTGCAGACAATCCCTGCTTGCTGTGAGGTTTCGTCTTGTTCTCCCTTTCGATATCCTTGAAAGTCTCCATTTTCGATTCAATCAGCCGTCTGTACTGTGTCAACTTATCCTTATCCTAAAACACGTCGATTCATATATGAATAATAGAATTTAAATAAGAACCTTAATGTCGGAAGAGAATTGCCATCCTTTGATGAGATCACGCAGCCTTTGGAGTTTCTTAATTTCCCGTTTTAAATCATCCTGGAACTTATCCCGCTGATTTTCGCTATTGGCTTCATACATCTTCGTCATAATCTCCTCAAAGACTTCAATGCCTTCATCTACCTGGAAAGCGCGATTCGATCGATTAAATTACGCCAAGTCCTGGATTTTCGGGGAAACTCACCTTCTTGTACGTTTTTTCTACTTCTTGGAGAAGTTTTCGTTTCTCCGCCATTCTGTCGAAACCAAAAGACGAAGAATAAGAATAAAGCTACTTCAGAAACGTTAAAAATAGCACGAGAAGCAAAAGTAACAACAACGATTCCGCGGTCGAGTTCTTCGCTCAAAGGACAGCTGCGCCCGCACCATGCACGCAACGTGCGCGCAGTCTGCCATCATGTGCCAATCTGATTTCGCATTTTTACCTAAATGTTTCTCGAGATATCAGAAATAATAGGAAATATAAAGTTTATCTACAAATCAACGTAATACATAACTGTGGAAGAGCGATTCTTCTGTTCGAGGACTGTTAGATAAAGTGCACTTTTCTATTGTTTCTCGAATACTGAAATTTTAGTTAAATCTCTCTGCTTTTTATATTTTTAAATATCCTTCGATGTAGTCTACACTTTGAGATGAATTTAACACGAAATCAACCAAGAAATATGACTTTAATTTGAACAAAAACTTCTTGATCTTTTGATATAACCCCAAATCTTTCCCAATGCACTTTTTTCGATCCAAATTTACTGTTTATTTCTTGATCTGAGAAAACACAGCTTGGAGACATTCGCTGGAACAAAGCCGGAATTTGTCCATCAATTTGAATTGCTCCGGGAACTGCTCCAGCATCCCGCAGTAGTCGCAGAGGTTGAAGCCGCTCCTTTTCTTCTTCTCAATCTGTCTTTCTCCGAAGATTACTTGTGTTCCTGTTGGTCTCCAGAAGGCGATCATGTATCTGTCAAAGTCCGTCAACACCCAGGTTCTGTTGCCTGAAGTTTCTCAATTTATCGATGTGCATATTAATAGTGATATTAATACTAAAGATGATATTTACATTTATATGAACACAAAAGATCTTCAATGAAGTCCCTTGTTAAATGCCTACAACTTTTTGTGTTTCGATCTTGAAAAGAAAATGATAAAAAATTGTGTCGAGAAAATGCCGAAACTTTCACCTTTGATTTTTACAATAGAAAAGTGATTTCCATAGTCCTTACCTTGATAAAATTCCTCGAATAAAACAACTCTGTCATCTGGCTGCCATTCCGGATCTTTGTCGAACCTGATCCCTTTCTTCTTCGTTCCCGAGTTTTCTTGATTCCATCGATCCAGGAGAACCCCTAGAATTTTCGTGAAGATGTGGTAAGCGTGTTTCTGAAGATTCGCAATTCTGTAAGTGACGTTGTTTGGCTGACCGAAAACTGTCGAAAAAGCCGTGGAAGATTCTGGATTTGTGAAGGGGTTTTTGCTCGGTTCCAAAATCCCTTTTTCGAGCTGAGTTAGAACAGAATCCAAATTTTTGACGCTGTTGATTACATTCAGAAATTTCACGAAGTCTATTGCTGAAAACTCGTGTTTTTTTTCGACGAAAATCTTGTGAATGATGATAAAGGCGTCATCAGTAGAAAAAAGTCGGTCATCTTCGCTTTTGACATAATTCACGACGAATCCACGAATGGAAATCACCAATCTCGACCACCAGATGTTGTTCGGAATTTTGTAGAGCTGAATTTCAAAAATCATTAAAACATTAAAAGACAACTACTAAATTACTTTAATTTATTAATAGATTTAAGGGAAAATTACCTTTTCGAATTCTGCTAAATCCAATGGCTTCAAAGGAGTATTTATCTCGAGGAAGTTGATCTTAGGGAACAACTCGGGGTCCTCCATCGACACCACGGGGAGAGCCATGTCGAAATATCTCGGTTACAGGAAAAATTTCAAATCGGAGTATTCCAACCTCAGGATAAACTTCGAATTGAAATCAGAGAATAATTTTCTATTTACAATCACAGATAAATTGTTCTTCGAAATCAAAAACACTTTTTCTCCTTTTAATCAAGAAAGAACGTTTAATCTCGAATCGAGGATTAATTTTCCCTTTTAAAATCAGAGAATAATTTTATATACAATCAAGGATTAATTTTTCTCTTCGAAATCAAGAAATAATTTTTGATTTCAAAATGAGGAAAAATTTCTCTTCGAAATAAAAATAAAGTTTATGCTCTAGGATCAATAATTGAATACTTTACAATGAAAAACAAATTTTACGCCCCAGAATCAAGCACTGACTACCTTTCGAAATCAAGCACTGATTTTCCCATTCAGAATCGATACGTCCATCCGGCGGGTGGGCCTCCTCGAAGGCAGTCCGTGCGACCCGTTTTTCTCAGAAATTCTCAAAAATCTTAAAAAACGTGTTGTGGTGACTTTAATCTGACAGCATGTTGCTGATTTTATGAGCGTGTTCAAAGAAAAAAACAAATTTCTCCATCTTTTTTATTTGCACAATAATTAATCCTACGAGGTCACTTGAATTCAGTTTTTCTATTTATTTTTTAAAGTTAAATATCGAAATTTAAAAAATCTTTTAAAAATTAATTTTCCCTGAGGGCTTCTCGATCGGAAATTAATCAGATTTTCCAACTTGAAACTGGCTGATTAAATTACAATAAAGCCCATTTGGAGAAAAGCTAAAAAACATTTATTTCCATCTCATCAAAAGGAAAAAATAAAAAAACCCCGTTATAAAAATACCCTATTTGATAAAAAAAAGTGAATAAATATTTATTTAATTTATCCAAAATTGAAGGATAAAAATGATTCTATCACAAAAGTAGTCAATTGGAGCTCTTTGATCACTTCAGCGAACTTTGAGCAAACGTCCATATGCATTTCGTCGAACTGAATAGGATTTTTGTGATAAGACTTCTCTTTTGATGATAGAAAGTTTGCACTTATTCACATTTCACCAATGATGGGTTCACGTCCAAGTCACGAGTGATTTAAGAATATTCATTATGGCGAAACCGGAATTTTCCCAAGTTATCTTGATTCTTCATTCGTTGCTTCCATTGGTTTCACTTATTTTTTTCAATGATATCATTTATACAACTCAGAATTAAGCTTTGCTTCGAAGTCTTTTTTAAGAGTTTTTATAGTTCTCTAAAATTTATAGAAAATTTGATCATTTCCAGACTTTCTTGGAAGTTTTCAAAACTCTCGGATGTAGGTCTTTGTTCCGAAATTTCGCTACAAAAATAAACAGATATTTTTTCAAAATTACCTCAAAACAAAGTCTTAGAAATTTCTAAAACTCTTGTTTTCAAATTTCGGTTCTAAAGATTTTCACCATATTTTGATTAATATACATTAAAAAACTTTAATTAACACGAATTTTAATGTAGGAATTTCAACTAATTTTAATTGTAATTAATATAAATTTTAATTAATATAAATTCCAATTTGGAACTTAATTAATGAAGTTCTAATTCTTAAACTCAATAAGATTTCGACCGGCTCCTCTCGGCTATGCCAGTCTTTCTCTGTTTCTCTCGGAGCGAAACTGCCAGGCTGGCGTCTCGCCAGTTTGAAACACGTCGCCATGGCCGAGGCTGCAAAGCTGCACCAATTTCCGTCATCACCCACCTCCACATAGATCAACTAAGTTCTATATAAGTCACCTGGCCTTATATCCCTGGATATGAGATCTGTTTGGTTTTTCGGGAATGAGAATCTATAATTGCGCTTTATTTTTTTTTGTTCGATTTTCGACAACTGCGCAAAGGTCTTCGTTGCTTGATCGATTGCAGACTATTTTCGTCTTTCGCAAGACCTCTTGTTGTTGGAACCCTCGCGAACACTCCATTCTGTTTTTTTTTGTGTCCGACAGTCCCTCCCCCTCAATAGTTATTCAAATTCTTTTTTATTTATATATACATTGGTCTATATTCCATATAATCGATATTTGCTCCAACGTGGCCACTTCCGCTGTCGGCATGCCTCTGGAATCCAGACATTCTAGTTTGTCTTCCACATTAGCTGAATCTGTGAAGCTTTCTGCGTCTTCTGTTTGTACTCGGATTTTTTAAGTGTAAAAATATCTTTTTTCAGATGGCTCAATTTGGGTCAGCGAACTCCAGGGAATTTCTCGGAATTGCCGAGGACTTTGCCGACGACGTAAGTTAAATTTAGACTTTATTTTAATAATCGACACGGATTTTATTCTAATCATAAATATGGAATTTTTATTCTAATAATAAATATGGAACTTTTAGTTTTTGCGTCGAACAAAGCATTATTTGCCTCATGTTGCCCGATTCTGTCTGGTGTCGACGTTCATCGAGGATGGTTTCAGAATGTGGGCTCAATGGGATGACCAGAGGCAATTCATGCAAGAATCCTGGTCTTGCGGATGGTTCTTGGCCACATTATTCGTAATGTTTAACTTTTTCGGACAATTTGTTCCTGTATTCATGGTTATGCTACGGAAACACGTCGGAATTGCTTGTGGTCTTTTGACAGCTGTAGTTATTCTGCAAACTATCGCTTATCATATCCTCTGGGACCTAAAGTTCCTGGCCCGTAACGTTGCTGTTGGTGGTTCTCTTCTTTTGCTTTTGGCGGAAACCCAGGAAGAACAACGAAGTAATTTCGCAGGAGTCCCGAGCATGAACGATCAAAACAAACCTAAATCCTGGATGTTGTTAGCTGGAAGAATCTGCTTGATCTTCATGTTTTTGTCCTTGATCCACTTCGAGATGTCTCCACTCAAAATTGTAAGACTCGTAACTCATAACCAATAATGGTGACTTCTTTAGATCGAGTTGATGGTCGGTCTCGTTCTCATGACAATGATCACTATCGGATTCAAGACGAAGCTCTCTGCCCTCTTGTTGGTCGTCTGGCTCTTCGGTCTCAACCTGTGGCTCAACTGCTGGTGGACTGTTCCTTCCGATCGTTTCTACAGAGATTTCATGAAGTACGACTTTTTCCAGACAATGTCTGTCATTGGAGGTCTTTTGCTCGTCATTGCCTATGGTCCTGGTGGTGTTTCAGTCGATGATTATAAGAAGCGTTGGTAAATTGCGTTTCGATTTGAGTGAAATCCTCTTACTTGGCTCTAGTTAATTATTTCAATCATTATCAGAATGGAGAATTCAAAAGTAAATTAATTTTATTTTTATCTGCTAACAGGTCTAGGAAAAGGGGACATAAAAGAAAACCTGGTCTGATTTATTTGGGGACATCCGAAGGCTAATTTCTCCTCGATGTAAAGGTCGGGATTGCAAAAACCACAGGTTCTTCGGCAGATTCTGAAGGCAAGGGCAGCAGATTCTCCATTGCAGGACATCTCGTCTCTGTTGTTCCCTGCCCACATGCCGATCTGAAAAATCACTTGCAAAATAAAACTAAAAAATATAAAATTTCGAGGAAATAATCTCGGAAATTTTCTGATCAAAATCGAAAACTGAAATTTAATATGTTTTCGGGAGATTTAAAAAACATCAACTAGGCTAAGGAATAAGTTTACCTGATGGAGGAATTGAAGACAGAACTTTCTATTGTGTCTATCGAAACAGTGTTTGCTCTTGTTGCCGTAAGCGAAAAGCTCCCTCCCCAAGGCGGCAACGCTGGTGTTGCAGGTCTTGCAGCATTGGATGATCCCGAAATCGGCGTCACTCTGACATCTTTCTTTGAAGGAGACGGGATGCTTGTTTCGCATATCTAAACAAGCCGAAGTTCCGATGGTTTCACTGCAGCATGGCATCGAAGCTGTTTTGGTTTCTTTCTGTGCTTCTGAATCCTTTATTAACAACAGTAAAAAGAATATAAGTTACCTGTAGTTATAGTCAGATAAAATAGGAATAACACGACGGATTTCATCTCGATCTGCGTTCAACTGTGGATAGATCTTGTCCTTCTTCGGTTTTTACTCGAGACCCTCTCGGATAAAAAACGAGCGTGAAAACAATGTCAACATTGTGATCGTGAGGTGATCCTTGTCGTTTTTTTTGCAAAATTCAAGACGAATTCCCGATTTGATTTACAGACATTCAATGTTTTTTATTTCTTTATATCAATAGCCATGAGGTGAATCATGATTTTTCCCCGAAACTTCATCGACAGATTACTTTTCTACGATCAATTCATCTCAAAATAAATATTTTTAGTATTGGTACAAAATAAAAATAGTATGAGTCAGAAATCGGTGAAATTTCAGAATTCTCTGTATCTTTGGAATAACTGTTGTGCTGTATTCTACTCGAAAAAATAAGATTTTTATGATCGCTAGGAATTCTCTGTAGGAGTCGACTTCATGAATCTGTTGAATTGTCTTCTAACATCCCACTAACATCTGGAAAGAACGAAATTTTCTATGTTCATTAGAAATTTGTGGCGAAAGTTGCTTTCATAAATCTGTTGAGCCGATTTCGAGTAGTGTCTAGAAAAACGAATTCTCCGCTGTCATCAGGAGCTTCGTGATGCACAGTAACTTTACTCGATTGTTGAGTTATTTTTTGCAGTACATTACACTCGCACTCGACAGAGAGCAAATCCTCCGCGATCGCCAGACTTCATGAAGGAAATTTATTTGGTTGTTGGGTTGCTTTCTGCACTAAACTCATCTTCTTTTAAAATCGACCGCTTGCTTGATAATTTTCAAAGATTTCCTGGAAAGACCAAACTTTGCATTCTGCGGTATCTTGAGTCCTTCCAAAATTCTTCTTTCGGACCAAAAGTGCAACACATTGTCGACTTTTCAAAAAAAGACTGTCGAAGGAATTTTAAGGATGATATTTGTGTGATGACCATCCTCGGTATTCAACTAAATCCGCTTCCAAATCGGAAAAAACGGAGCACTTGAGCAAACATGAAGAATCCTCAAGACCCGAAAAAGTGCGAACTGAACCAGTTTCTGGAGATAGGTTACTTAGTCCAGATGAAAGTCAAACATTCCGGATGTCCCCTGGAGGAGGGCGGGAAAAGCAACAATGGTCAAGGGACAGGAAAATAGTCTGTTTCTTCTCCTCTGTCCCCATTGGTCGTCTTCTGGTCGAGAGCGAACATGACTCCACTCAATGTGGCCTTTACAGTATTGACTTTTACAGGTAATTCTTTTAACCAGGAGTTCGCGTTGAGGAAATTTCGCACAAGAGTCCATGTCCAATTTTTATAAAAGCAGCGGGTCCCAAATTGCCGGAAATCGAAAATCTCTAATGATTCCGAGCCCTCGAAATTCGTGTCGGGATACTTTTAAAATAATTTCTATTGCTGGCTTTTGTGGTAGTATGATGTTGTGAAAGTGTTGATAAGGATTTAATCATGAGTTACCATATTGAGATGGGTATGCTATTCTTCACACTTATAGTGCAGTGGTTTGGGAGCCGATCGCAGTGCCTCTGGCTGCGAGTTCGACTCCGCGCAATGATGATTTTAGCCAATTCTTGGTGGACTGCTTGGATGACAGAACTTTTCCCAAATATCTGGCTGAGCACGTTTTTACAAATCGATTTTTTAGTCCTTACCTCAGCCCAATCCCGGGTTCCGAAATTCAAGGGAAGCAAGGTCTCCCAAAACATCCTTGGAACCAAGGTACCTCCGTGCTGTGGAGACCTCATCGGGAGCGTCACCTGCAAAAGACTTAAGATCAACAATCCCCAACTTTTCCAAAAGCGGTGTGAAAATGATGCTGACTTCAGTCTCGTCCAGTGCTGCGGTGCCTGCGGACTCAAGGAGGCTCCAGAAAGATATGAGAAGTTTTTCTTCGACGGAGAACGATCCAAGCACTGTTTCGACAGACATGGGCAGGAATATTGCAACAAGTTCCTCGACAGATCTGACATCTGGTCTCCTACCAAGTGGTCTTGTAGTGGAGAAAATGCACATCTGGCTTTCAGAATCTGTAGAAAAACTTGTCAATACTGTAATCCGAGACTTTATGACGCTCCTGAAGGAGGAAAATGGAAGCCCTCTCCCTGCGGAGTCACTCCCGAAATCCAGCATATAATTACAAAATAATTTAAATTACAGTAATTCTACGCCATCATTGTTAATATTTAAATTGAAGAATTACTTATTTTAAAAAAATTGAATAGGATCTTCCAAAATTAAGATTTTCGGAATAAGGATATGAAAGCGAGAATTTTGGAAGTTTCTAGGAAATTCTGGAAATTCTTGTTGAAATAATTTATTTTAAAATATTCGTTTGTAATTTATGTAACAATGCAATAAATTCTCATTCATCTTCTCTTCATCAGGAATCAAATTCGAAATAGTTACAGTTTGTGGAAGTTGAACTTCAAGTTTCCCGGATTCAACTCTTCAGAAAAAAACTGAATTCAAGAATTCTGGCAATTCATGTCGAGACTGTTTCGTAAAATTTAGATTTTCTATTTTTGCAATGACATAATTTCGGAGTTACCTGGAAGTTCGAGTTCTAGAAAGCTCTGAAGACTCGCCTCGGGGCCATCTCCCGAAAATTTCCATTTCTTTATTTATGGAATAACGTGATTGTTGTTTTTGGAGAACTAGGCTCTCACATTAGCCAAGTGGTCACTTTCGGGGTTGCAGACAAAAAAATGAGTGCCACTCCGTCTTGACTTGAGAACTTTTGTCAAAATTTATTGTTTTTCCTGAAAACGATGGCACAAATCCCGCGGGGGCTATTTTTTGCTTCAGGCAACATTCCTCTAGTCCGTTATTTTTGGACTTGAGTAATGTCCACTTTTGCTTCTTTTTTGAATCTAGTTCAGTCGATAAATCTCTTACAGTCCGAGTCACTATTTTTGAGTGTTTATTTCCCCAGAAGAAAAATTTTCTAAATCAAGGATAAACCTCTTTGAAAAATATTTTGAACAAAAATCCCTGGATTTTTTATTTTGGATTTTGCAAAAAGTTCCATCTGATTTTAGTCCAAAAATCAAAATAAAACTTTCGTAAAGTACGAATATTATTAAATTTGAATTCTTGGCGAAAAGTAAATAAATGCCAAGTTTGAATTCCTGGCCGAAAGTAAATAAATGCCAAATTTAAGTTTTTAACGAAAAGTGAACTAATGCCAGTTATCCCAAAAATATATTTTTAAAATTTGTTTTACACGAACTTCATGAATCTTTCGATATTTTAATTTTTCGATGATGCTAAAGGTTTCCACTAGTTCCCAAGATATCTTAGGATATTCCAGTATGCAGAGATTTGTGAAATCCGAAAGTCGCGCAAAAGGGCTTCCGGAGAAAGTAGATTATGCTGCACTTTTTTGACAGATTTCTCTTTTGTGAGGACTGGCGGAACTTGGCCAGACCCAGAATTTTGGCCTAATCATTGGCGGCTTGTCCGGCTTCTTCAAAGTGACTTTGGAATGCGCAGAGGCCTCCGGAACTAATTCAATCCAGCGCCCCTCAAATGGAAATGAGGACATTTGACCAAAAAATCTGTCTTGGAATAATAACGACTATACTTTATCTATTCAGAATTTTAATATTATTTTTGAATTAGAAAAATATTTTCAATCATATTTGTTATAAGATCCTTGATTATCTTTCAAGGTTAAGAAATCATTGTAGACTGTACTTACGAAATCTGTTTTTGACTAATAACAGCTACTCTGCCTTTCTTCAGTGGGGATTTCAAATACTATCTTTAAACAAAACTTTTATATGAACCTGTGTTTTGAAAAATTCATCTCCAGCATCGTTTTTAATTTTGTTTATTAAAATTTTTTGTCTTATTCTTGAATTTTAAAAGGCTAATATTAATCTCGTCGAAAAATCTGTTTTTGATTAATGGCGACTGTACTTTTTCTTCACAAATTTCTTTTCTTCGGATTATTTTTGAATTTTAAGGAGCTAGGATCTCGTTTTTGTTTGAAAAATAAATTGAGTATTTTTCGCATTAAGAATAATGTTTCTCAATTGATTGTTTTTCTTCATTTTCTAAAAACAGGTTTCGAGTAGTAGTCCCGATATGAAAAACGTTCGCTTTCTACCGTAAGCTTAGTTGGTGATCCTTTAAATATCGTGGGGCTGATGGTAGTTTGTTTTTCATTTCTTTAAAATAAATTTCGAATATTAGTCCTAATGTGAGCGAAATTCAACTTGCTTTTTAATTTGGGTCCTACTAGTGAGTTGTTTCAATTTTTATTGCCTATAAAAATATTTAATGTCCATTTTTTTCCGTATGATAGACGTTTTTTTTGCTTCTTTATTGATATCAATGAACAGCTCCCCGAAAAAAAAGATAATTCTCTTAAAGAGCGATAATTCCTAGTGATTACACTGATCGCTTCGCCCTTCTGATAAGCCAATTTTCCTCTTAAAATTTTTGGCATTTTTGGTCGTTATTCTTTCTGCATCGCACATAATGTGAAACTTTCCTGTAGAGGGTTAACTATGATCTAGAAGTTTCGTGTTGAGAGTCGACTATAATATTTAGGCTTCGTAATAAGATTTTTTGTGTTTTTTAGATTTTATGTAAGGAATTAACTTGGTTTTAGTATTTTGAAAACTTTTGCCATTTCTAACGGTTGTTTGTTTCTATAAAGTCGAAATTTCATTTGTTTATATTATTCCTATCTCCATTCCCAGGATTAGAAAATTCACACAGAAAATGTTTTCTTTCATTGTTGATTAAATCTTTTCCGATTTTTCCTGAGATTAAAAATGATAAAGTTTGTTTTTTTGATTTTCATTGGTGTAATTTCGAGAATTTCGAAGACCTTTGGAAATTTGCGAGAGTTTTTGTGAACTTTTGAGAATCGTACAAGTGTCAAATTAGAACGTTTTTATCAATCCCATTATGTATGTTTACTGTCCATTAGGCTGTAATGATCCGCAAACAGAAAACGTCATTAATATGACCGATCCTGTTTTTGGTGTTTGTGTTTCAGATTTTTCTTGTTCTCATGCTGATTAATCCCCGGAGCTTAAGAATAAAGTTTTCTAAAAATCGTTTTGTCTTTGAGCTCGAAATGAGAAAAAAACTTAAAAATGTAAACAAAATTAAGAAATAAAGATCGAAATATTCTGAAACAAGTCCTCTCATCTTGTCCGAATCTCAGAATCCCACTTGTATTCATCATTTTGTCCTTTTTCAAAATGTTCAAAGAAGCTGAAATCAATCAATTTCTATTTAAAAAAATAAGAAATTTACGAAATTAGGTTTCGAACAGAAAGATGTTTTTGAAAAAAACCGTTGTTTTCTTCGGTTCAAAAATCTTTTGTTCCAAACTTTGTGAAATTTCATTTTTCATTTGACCGCGAAAATTTGTCCTTATACTTTTCGATTTTAAATACCCCGATTTCGAATACTTTTCTTCGATTTGTAAATACCTTGATTTTTAAATGCTTTTCAATTTCTAAATACCTTCGTTTTCAAATGCTTTTCTCCAGTTTTGAATACTCTGATTTTTAAAAATTTCTGTTTTGAGTACTCTTTGGTTTTCAGATATTCTTCGATTTCCGAATATTTTTTGTTTTCTGAATACTCCAATTTTTGAATACTTTTGGACATTTGGAACAGAATCGCGCGTCTCGTTTGCGTCCCGAAAAATGACTTTGAACTTGGAATTGGATCCATTTCACAAATGGCTTCTTTTGTATCCTTTGTGTAAAAGAAACAACCTCATTCTTTCCCCATTATAAAAAATCCGTGGCAGACTTATTTCTACTCTTTTTTAAAGTTTTGGAAATCTAAGGTCTTCAATGTCCCTAAGATCCTCAAGATTCCTAAGGTCTTAGTATTAGGAGCATTTTTTCTGAAGATATGAGTTAAGGTTCAAAGTAAATTTAGTATTCCAGAGAAAAAATGATCACATGTTGTATTTCATATTACTTTTGATTATAGGCTCGGTTACAGTAGAAATACAACTTCAAAAAAATGAACAGTTCTAGTGTTATCAGAAGCGAAAATTTATTGAACGTTCTTTCTAATATAGGCTTGGTTATTTAATTTTCATTTTTTATTTTTGGGGAAAATAATTTTTGAGACTTAATTGAATATCTACGTAGATGAAATCTGGATTCCGAAAAATGAAAATAAAATTGTTATTGTCAAAAACAGAAACTTATTATATACCATAGTTCTTTTCGTCATGAACTTTAATGATTTACTTTTAAAAATAAAAAATCGTATTTCCTTACTATAGGAAATAAAAAGTCCGGAGCTCGACCACCAGCTGTTTAAGACACTTTTGGGTAATCCGAGGTTCTCTTTAATCTTCTGATTTCCGGGTCGAAGAAAATCATATTCGGCAATTCGCTTTTTCTGGTTCAGTTTTCACTTCCGACTTTAATGGCCTCCCTCTCTGGCACCCCCAGAATTTATTTTGATGGAAAAATTTATACTTAATTTTGGTAGAAAAATGAATCTTTAATTTTCGTAAAAAAACAGACATTTAATTTTAGCGAAACAAATGGACATTTAATTTTGGTACAAAAATAAATATTTAATTGTAATGGAAAAATGGGCATTTGACAGTCACATTGTTGAATCCACTAAATTTGGAGATTTTTTATTCATGAATTTTCCATTTTTCGAGCAGACTAAAAGCTATTAATTTTTCTTCACCATGCTATTCGTTTTTCAACGTTATTAAAAAAATGATATTGGAATTTTCACTTCTGTATGAATTAGTTGTTTTTTTTTAGTTTTTATCCTATATTTTTAGAATATTTTTTTCTGAATTTTTTATTTTAGACTTCGAAAATTTTTTGTTTTAGATTTTTCGAAATATGCAAATGAGGTGAATAGTAACCTTTTCGGATCTTGGAGTACCACTTAAAGCGGAATCCTCATTTGTGGAAGACCCACTTGAACTATTTTTTGGAAGTAAATTACAATCTCAAAGGTTTTCGAAATCTATTAATTTAACTATTTATATTTCTATATTTAAGGAGATATTGTTGAAATCAAGAGATTTATCTGAGTTAGTTGTTATATGAGTGTGTTTTCTTGTTTTTTTTCTGATATGCAAATGAGGGCAGTAGCAATTGTTCCAAATCGTCAAGTACTCACTTGAACCTAAGTTCCTGTTATAAAAAATCCACTTGAACTCTTTTGGAAGTCAACCCAGAATTTTTTTCTATTGATCGAAT
>VOSG01000056.1:62385-116806 GCA_009761265.1 Halicephalobus sp. NKZ332
ATTTGTCTTCCTTCTTTTTCCTTCAACTTTTTCAATCAAAACAAGAGTCAATAAATAATTCCTCAATTCCGGAAACTGATGGATGCAAATTCAATCAGTAAATCACTACATATATTTCTCTCTTTACAACAATAATACTATAATGTAATTCATAATATACGATAATGTAATTTTAGCTGTTTGGGAATCTTTGATCCGATTATCATTTCATTTCCAAATTCCCAAACTTGTTTTGTTGATGATCGATCGGAGGCTTTTTTGCCAATTCTCCGTTCGGAAATTTACTTTGATCAGTGTCTATAGAAATAAAAAATAATAAAAATAGAAATTAAATTCTATATTTTTGGTCACAATTGAAAAATTTCGAATTTCACAATGAGATTACTTTTTGAAATAACGTTATATATACTGTTATTTTCCATAATCGTGATCTTCTTGGCTGATTCATGACCCGAGGTTTCTCTCACTTGACTTTCCGTGAGATTATTTTCTTCGAGAAAAGTGATCGAAGACCGGAAACTCTTTACTTTAGTCTTTTAATTTTTCTTATTTTTTCCCATTTTCTCAATTGGAAGGTTTTTTTTGGAAAAAAAATTTGATTGTCTTAGAACAAGATTAATGAATTTCGTTTCTCTAATTTATCGAATGCTTTTAGAAAAAATCGGAAACCCAAAAGGTGTCATAATCTTTCAATTTTAAATACAAAATTCCTTATTAAAAAGTCAATTTCTGGAAAAGAAAAAGAATGTTATCAAAAAAACATAAATAAAATACAGATAAAAATCGATTGATGGGAAAAAATAAATAAAAATTTATTGTTGAAAAATAAATTGTATCGTTTTCTATCGTGGCTTAGCTGTCATTTGTGAATCGTTCACTTTTGCTTTTTGTATGCTCAGGAACGGCTGTCGGGGGCTCAATGACACGTTGACTGAAATGGGAGATCCTCTCGGGATTTTGTTTCTTCTTTTTTCTCAAGAGCTTTCTCACCTTCCGAGGGATTTTTGGATCAACTTTCTTTTGGCGTGAATTCTTCGCGAGAGTCTCCTTGGAGCCCCGCCTCATTCTGGTCTTTTTGGTCTTTTGTCCGGTCATTATGTCCTCTTCTGTTCCTGGCCCTGAATGACCCAAAATGGCTAAAATGGCCAAAATATTTCTCTTTTCACAGCTGTAGCCTTGGATAGTAACCAGAACAAGATTTACTTTGATTAATGTTTTTATATAATTTGGAGTTATTAAAATGACCAAAATATGTCTATTTTTGCAGCTGTAGCCTTTGGATAAATAGTGACCGGAACGGGATTTGTTTTAATCAATTATATTTCTATTATTTTATTTTTTAATATAGATTTAAACTATTAAGACAGTCGAAAATCTGTATCTTCACAGCTTTAGTCTTCGGACAGTGACCGGAACGAGATTTGTTTTAATTGATTATATTTCGGTTTTCATAAATAACTCGAAATGGTCAAAATATGTTTATTTTCACAGCTGTAGCTTCATTCAATAGTGACCGGAACAACATTGGTTCCAATTAATCACATAAATATCCCATTTTCTCAAACATTACTTTAAAAATTTTCAAAGGCACTTTCCGAACTTATTTTTCTTATTTTTCTCATTAACTTATTCTTTCTTGTTTTCCGACCTTTCTTTTCTCAGAAATTTTTGAGAAAATGTTTTACTATTTTTTTTCTGATCTTATCGTTTTTTTTCACATTTGGCCAAATGTTCTTTCTCCAAGATTTGGTCCAGAAAACGAATGTTTTTCTTCTTTTTATTACTGCAGTGGCAGATCGAGACTCGTCATTTTGACGACTGTCCTTCTTCCCTGTCTTCCCTGATCCACAAAACCCAATTACTGTGATATTAGTTTTCTAAAGTTTTTAATATCCCGTGGTTTTTACTTTTTAAAATTATTTTTTAGTTCTTTTACTTTTAATTTTTAATTTTTCAGATAACTCAAACTCATCAGAAAAGTCGAAATATGATTTTTTGCTCAATTCACTATTATTCGATCTGAAGACTAATTCTATCAATTGATTACAATGCCTTCGATTTTTCTATTTTTACTATTATTTTTATTAAATGAATTTCCATCTTTTACAAATTCCTTGAATCTTGGTGAGTTTCCTATTTTAAATTTTTATTTTTAAATTGAATTTGAAAATTTATTTCCCATGGTTAATCTTTAGATTTTCATTTTTAAATTTAATTTTTAATTTTTAATTTTATTTCTCATGGTTAATTTTTCATTTTTATTTTCGCGCATCAACTTGAGGGCTTCAAATTTTAATAATCTTTCTAGCTGTCCAATTCGGGTCCGTTTTATCCCCTGGAGAAATTTGGCATTTATTGCTTTAGAAAAATTGTATTTCGAGAGTCCTAAATATTCTCGGCCATTTCAAGTTCAATTTATCCAAAACTAGTCGCTTTCTGATCGAGACAAATATATTCAAAAAAGTCCAATAAAGTCCAATAAAGGAAAATTTCACTCGATACTAGTTACTTTTCGATCGTAACATTAGTCACTATCCAATCGAAGAAAATCCTTCCGAGAACAAATCATTGTCCAAATAATTTCCCAAGCCAAATTAAATCGTAAAATTTTTCCGAACACTTTTGTGGTCAAAAAAATTGTATCCGTCGACAGATGGCATTTTACGATTCAAATTACTCCAGAAATCAAGAAAACCCAAATACGAGAGTTTTTAGATTTCATTTATTTTCTTTTTCAAATGGAAAATCTGGTCTTTTCAGTTTTATTGGTTTACAAGTCCGAAATTGATTTTGGAACAAACTTGATTGATCACTTTCATCCAGAAAAATGTGATCAATTCATCATCGAAAAATTTCAAAAATTTGCTCTCAATTATGAAACGTCGGACAGTTTAAATAATTTCCAAAGATTAAATTTTAAAATCCAGAAAAAATTTGAAAAATTAAGTTTCAAAGAAATTTGTATTAGGAAGGTTCAGATGAAAAAGTGCCATTGTTACTCCTGAAAATGATTTACAGTATCTAGAAATCTGTTCTAGCAAAAGAGATTGACTAGTCTGGCAGAACAAAGGGGTCTGTTGTCACTCGACCGGGGCACGCAACCAGATTTACCGATTTGCGAAAAGGTTTCTTTGGCAACTCTCTAAAAAATTCCTTGTCGGCTTTTTTGATCTTATGTAAAAAGCAACAGCTGCAATGATATTCATCAAATTAATCGGAACATATTGCATCGACGGATAGTGACTGACTCGAGTCAAAACGAAATTGGTCCTGTTCATATGGTCAATTTCCACCTTTACAAAGCGGCTTTGGGGGAAAATAGTTCTACATGAAATATTCATATTTCCTCAAGAACGCCGAGTCCGGAAATAAGGTCGGAAATGGACGTTTGCGCAATTCTGGACCGGTCCAGGAAAGGCGTTCATTGTTGCGCAACAAGCTTTGTCAAATTGGACATCTCGTTGAAAGCTTTTTCGACAAAAGTCATTCTCAGGTGTTCAAAGGGGATTGGCATCGAGGGGAGTTGCGCAATTTTTGTGTGAAGACAGCTCCAATGACCGTACGGATAGCATTTCTGACGGATCATTGATGGATAATTCTTCATAAATCGTAATATAATCCTTGTTTTTCGCCAGAGCTCGATCAACAGGATGTTCTTCCGTAGCAAACATCTCAAATATCTCTAGATTAGTACAAAAACAGCACGAGTCAAGAGTCAGTGGAATTTTAGGTTTTTCTTGATTTCTGGAATAGGTATCGCATTGCATTCCACTCGCACCTGGAAAAGTGGATTCTTTTGATTACAGGAAACCGTGGCGAGAGTCAATTTCACGAATATGTTACTTTCGAATTATATATTGCATCTAAAAAACAATTTTCTCACTGTCACCGGGGATCTCGCTTCAGAAGTCAAATTTGTTTTTCGCTATATCCTCATTATAAAGAAACTAATTTCGTGAAATTCAAGTCGCCTTATTTTTTCCTTCTCATTAGTCGATGTGGACAAATGAGTCAGTCCGTTTTCACAGTTGTCTTACTTTCACTCGAGTGCCAAGGGCTAATTATGCAAATTCGGTCGAAACTAAATCGAATCAAGATCTGAGATCCATGGTATTTGTCAAAACAAAAGACGGAAACTTGTTCAGAGAAATTTATTCCGAAAATTTGATTCCACAAACGCAATTCTGACTTCGAGGCTAATTAGGGAACTTGTACAGCTGACCTTGAAGATCAAAAATGACTTTATCTTTATTTTTATCTTAATCGGGGATCTAAGTGATTGTTACGGCTGTCCCAAAACCACTACTGAATGCAAAGAGATTTTTGGACATTTTTATGGTCTTCATGATGGATGTTTCAGGAAAATGTCATTCGAGTCCTCTGGGGATGGAGTCAGGGGATATTGTCGATGGACAGATCACGGCCTCTTCGAGTTTTGATGAACAGAGCGTTGGTCCACAAAATGCCAGGTACTGTTTGGAACTTTAAAAAATCGGATTTTCAAATTGCAATAATTGAAATGAGAATTTTTAGAAAAAAATTTGAACATTCGTGTAAAGAAAAATTTGTTTCAAGACAATTTCGTAAAAATATTTATTCGTAATTTCTATAATAATGGCTTTGAAAAAGGAATTTTAAATCCAGAATTTTTAAATTTCCGGAAATTCATTTTAAAACCATTTCGTAAAAGTCCTTATTCACAGTTTCTATAATAATGGCTTTGAAGTGAAGAAAACAAAACTAGCAATTAGTTCTTCACTTAGATAATTGGCATTTCCGAAAGCTCTTCACCTGTCCTTAATTCCCGATTTTCAGGATCCGGACAGAGAAAGCTTCTGGAGCCTGGTGTCCGAAATCCCAGATCAGGAACGAGTCCTATGAATTCCTCCAGATAAATCTAAATTCGACTTTCATAATCACAAAAGTAGAAACTCAAGGAAGATACGGTAACGGAACCGGAGCAGAATTCGTGAACGAGTACTACTTGGACTACTTCCGGTCCGGAGGAACATGGATTCGGTACAAAAACAGAACTGGACACCAATTGATGACGGGTAACAAGGACACTGTAACTTCGGTCATGAGGGATCTGGATCCACCGATTGTCGCCTCGAAAATCAGAATCGTGCCGCATTCGGACCGGACGAGGACGGTTTGTCTCAGAGCAGAACTTCATGGATGTGACGACTTCGAGAATTTGGAAGCATATTCGACCTCGAAAGAAGGCACAGGGGACTTTAGAGACAGAATTTTCGAAGACACCAAGGAGGTCGACACCATCATGGGGTCCAAGAAAGGTCTCGGGCTCTTGACGGATGGATTTATATCAACTTCGGACCCGAAATCTTCCTCGAATTCCTCTTGGATTGGGTGGAGCAAAAACACAACTTCTGGATCCGTGGTTATCATCTTCGAATTCGACAGGATAAAGAATTTCACTGATGTAGAACTTTTTGCTTGGGGTGAACCTATAAACGAAATCGAAGTGGAATTCAGTGAAGACGGAAGCTTCTTCGATCCACAAGATTCTGTTTTCTCGACTTACCCTAAGGAATCAAATTCTGATTTTTCTTCTTCGTATTCCATCAGAATTCCTCTTCCGAAGAAAAGTGGTCGATTTGTCAGGTTCAGGTTGAGTTTCCAAGGATCCTGGATCTTCCTCACTGAAGTCGGATTCAACTCTGGTAAGTCTATTTCACTGTGATAGTTGTCGAATTTTAAAAGTCTCACATAACTTGGTGAAAACTTTTGAACAACATCCAAGATCAGGAATTCTGAAAGTTCATGTCAGAAGTGTTTTGTAAAAACTTTATTTCTGATCTCTATTACAGTACAGTTCATTCGTTGGTCATCTGATATATTTTTAGGGAAAACAGACGAAATCAAATCTGCGCTCCTTATTTTTAGAGATTTCGCGTCGAAACAATTTCGAACTGGTAATTGGATTAAACTTAAAATTGAACCTAAAACTGAAACTGGAATCAAATTCAATTCACTTTCTTTCCTTGCACTATGGCTATCCTTTTCTTTAAAATTAAAATTTTCCGCTGCACCTTTCTTCTGATAAAAACAAAAATCAACTGATAATTGATTTTTTCTTTAAAGGAGATTTCTTTGTAGTAAAAAGCAAAAAGTAAAAAATCAGTCTGTTGATTTTCTTCTAATAAATGTTTCCTAACTAAAAATGGACAACTCTTTCTCATCTTTCATTGATGGTATTTTTCTTGACTAAAAAGTAGAAATCTATCTTTCTTTCTTTTTATAGAACCTTCCCTGATTAAGAAATTAGAAATTAAATTTAAAACTTGTTTTTTAGTTTTATTCAACGAAACAATCGGCTTTGAATCTGGGGCTTCGGAATACAGAATCTGGTACTATGTCATGGTTGCCGGTAAGATTCCAGTATTTAGAAATCTAAAAACAAAAATTTTTCAGTATTGATTTTGTTGTTTTTATTCTTCTTCGCTTTCTTGATTATTTTCTATTTTTTGAGAAAGAAATTCAACGGAAAGAAGAAGATGGATATGGATTCGAGGAGTTTCAACCCTTCAGGGACCTACAAAAGCACCCTCCTTGTGACGACTTTGGGTTCCAATGGAGTGCCGAAGAATATTATCCAACCTCACGGCAAAATTGAGAGAATTAATTTCTTCGAAAAAGGATCGACTCAGAGAATTCTGTCACATTCTTCCAGAAGTGTCTCGACAGGAACGATGAAAGACACCCCGCCAAGTCTTCTGGATATAAACTTTCCCCCTCCTCCGCCTTCCACGGGGTCCAACGAGTCTACCAGTGACGGCACTTATGGAGACTCCAGTCAGAGCGCCCCTCTGATAGGATATCCGCCTCCGACCGGGAATGGCACCCCTCAAAAGAAAAAACCAATTCCGTCTTCGAGAAAAACGAAGACACTTCCCAACAGACCAAGTATAGTGGACGAGGAGGGATTTACTCTCGCGGGGATCCCTACAGTGAGCCACAGTTTCGACCAGGTTTCGCCCCTGGTGAGAATTCCCCAGAAATCCATCACCCTGGGAGAGCAGATAGGAGAGGGAAAATTCACGGCAATCTATCTTTGTGAGATTTCCGGAATAAACCAAACTTCGGTGGTGAAAATCATCAAAGAAGAGGCAGAAGACGTAGAAGCTGCTTCGAAAGCTCTTTTCTGCGAGTCCCAGATTCTCGCGGCCCTCGACCATCCGAACATCATCAAGCTCTACGGCATCACGGAGACTCCCTCGGTCATCATAGAGTACCTTCCCTTGGGATCCGTGAGAGAGTTCATCACGTCGGAGAAAGACAAACTGACTTTCGGATCGTTGTTGCACTTTTGCACGAACATCGCTGCCGGGATGAAATACTTGGAGCAGAGGAGGATCGTCCACGGGCATTTATCCCCGAGAAACTGCTTGATCGAGAGCAACTTGAACGTGAAAATCGCCGCTCCCCGAGGACCCCTCCATCACGCTCAGTTGCGGTACTCGGCCCCAGAGAGCATCATCCTGGTAAGTTTCGGCTTTGTGAACAGCAATGAGGAACAATTTCAGAACGAATGGACCCATAAGAGCGATGCTTGGTCCTTCGCCGTCACTGTCTGGGAAATCCTCCACTACTGCAGCCAGGTACCCTTCGACAAACTGACGAATCAGCAGATCGTTGATAACGCGAGGGAACTCATCGATGGAGCCCCCCACACTGTAAGTCAATTCCATCTATTCTTTCAAACAGAGATCCAAAAATCAGGTTGCCTCAGACAGCCAAGGGGTTTCTCACCAAATATCTTGTCTGCACTATTTTCTAGCGATTTTTCTCTTTTTATCATCACCGGCAAAGAATGCAGTTCTTTTCGTTTCAATCGGTCGACAGACATTTTCCGTCAAAAAAGAGTTACGCGTATGAGACAGAGAATCAGAGAAAAAAGCTGATTTGTTCCAAAGTGCATTTATTTCAGAAAATTGTTGAGAAATACTTTTTGGTTTCTGATAGATATGACAAAATTGGTTTCAGTGGAAGCTGAACTTCCGAGACGACTGTTGTCCCCCAGAAATCCGAGATCTCATGCTGGAGTGTCTCGAGCCGAACCCGGAGATGAGACCGGCCTTCATCGAGATCCAGCTTTTCCTCTCACGAAAAGCCATGAGCTTCACTCTCCAGCACAAACGTCAACGACCCGTCGGACTGAAGCTTCCTCAGAGCGTCTCGATGTACAGGTGAATCCAGAAGTGCATTCCCGAAATTTTCTTTTCTGCCATATCATAGAATAATTCAGGAAAATAAATATAAATGCAAACAAAAAAAATTCCAGATTATCGGATTATAAAAAATTGATTTTTTTTGGCCATTGTCCGGCTGCGTGAAGAACATGGATAATCGTTTTTCCAATCGGGAAACCAGTTTCTGGGGGTTTTGATCACTTTTTTCTTTTATTGACGCAACTTTATTTTCTTCCATCTTGCATCAGGAGCGGTCATTCCTCCAGGCAGTGTTCTTCTCGGTTAATAATCGTGCACATAGCTAAAATATTTTAGAATCCAGTGGGAGAATTCCAGAATTTTCGGAAGTGTGGTGAAAGAATTTTAAAACTTGATTTTTAAGAATATGGTGAAAAACTCTGTCTGGAAATTCGTTCCGAGATGATCGCAAGAAACTTTTATAGTGACATGACCTTAAAAATCCATCCCTAAGTAATCCCCTTGAAAAATGTCTGCAATAATATCATCCCAACAATTTGTTTCTAGATGATTTCGTAAAAATCCTTATTTCCGATTTTACAATAGTTAAGATATAGATCTTTTGCGTTGGATTCCTGTTTCTGAACCGTCCAACACTTTTCGGACTTGAAGTTGTCGTGAACTAATAATTTCCTTCAATTTTACTCGGTCGAGGGGACGACAATGGTCATGATTGATGCCGATCGATTTCCGTTCGTGACCATGAATGATTTTTCGTCAGTGGGCTATGGATGATTTTGGAGGTCACCGATTTATTGCCTGTTCGACGCCTCTGGTTGGAGGATTGGAATTTTTTCTCCAATTGGAATCACGCTATTTTAACTACAAATTTCGGTAGATTTTCTCGGGACTAATTTTGGAGTCTTCTTTTTAGGAGTCGAGGAATTATGGGATCTAACTTTGACGTGTTTCTAGAGTATTTCGAAATCGTACTATTATAAATGATCGATTTTCTTCTATTTTGAAGACCTTCCGAAACGAACTTTTGTAATTTTCGAGTTGGAACTGAAAATCGTGAAATTTGTTATTAATGTACTTACAGAGTTTTAGAATCGTACCGTTATAAATAACAAATTTCCTGAGAAAAATTCGAAGAACTTTTCTCGAAACGAATTCTCAGTTTTCTCTCGAGACGAATTCTCAGGAACTTTCTCGAAAGGAGTTTGCAAGGATTTTCCTCGAAAATTCCAGACATTTTTCCTAAAGAAACTTCCAGATTTTTACTCTTAAGATCGAAATTTTGAAACTTAATCCTTACATGGATTGCGATGTTCAAGAATACGCATCTTGCCCGAAAACCCAGAACCTCATAGTTGTTATGTAATTTTATCCATAAAGCTTGCAAAATTCCTCGAAGACAATCTTTTTATTTCGGAAATAAAATTGAAGATATCCGATTTTTTTAGAATGTTTTCAAAAAATAAAAATAATTCTATTTAAACCCTTTTTTATTTCTGAAATAAAATTGAAGGAAATCAACTATTTTAGGATACTTCATAAAAGTAAAAATCATTCCATTTAGTTCTATTTTTATTTCTGAGATAAAACTAAAGAATTCCGAATTTTCTAGGTTATAAAAATCGCTTAATTTAAATCCTTTTTTAAATAAAATTGAAGAAATTAATCTCTGAGAACACTCCCAAAAAAGTAAAAATCATTTCATTTAAATCTTTTTTATTTTAAAATAAAATTCAAGAAATCCGATTCATCCAAAATTCATGGGCTTTCTCCGGATCTCCTTTCTCGTTCTCTCAAAACTGGTTGTACTTTTCCCAAAATTGACTTTTGCTTCTTAATTTTTGTTTTAATTCAATCAACCTTTGTCCCGTTACGATTATTTCCTAATTTTTATTTCGCAAGTATATTCTTATATTTAATAAATCTTCTTTCTTTTGTAATCCACTGTCGATTCCGTGTTCCAACTCTGTAAACACTTCCGTTCATTCCGGAACCAGCTTTTTTGTTTTAATCCTAGTTTCAAGTTTTGACTTTAACGTGGATCTTAAACTTTAGTCTTAATGTATCTTTTAATTTTAATGTGAATATCAATATTAATTTTTTAGTTTCAAATTTAATTTTAATCTTACTTATTTTGTGAATTTTTGATGTGTAATTACAATCTGACTCCTAACTTTTAACTTTGATTTAAATGTTAGTTCTCGAGGATCGGACTGTCACGTTCGATCCAATTTGCGTGTTTTTCAATTGACAGACTTTGAAGATTTGTCCCAATAAGGCTCCCGCGAAAGCTCAGTTTTTTTCTTTTTGTTTGCTTTTCACAAAAAGGCTATCGTCCACAAGCAAAATGTGACCTCGCAATTTTCATATGGATAATTGAGAATTGAAATTTGAAATTTTGAAATTTAGAGTTTAAAAATTGAAATTTGAAATTAAAAATCCGGAAATTAAAATTAGATTTTTTTTCTTTTCTTAGATATAGGACGATCTAACTTCAGCCAATTTAACTTTTCCGTATCGAATTATGTTTTCTGACCTCTTTTTGATTTTTTTAGAAAAAGAAATTTATTTTCCATGAAATTGTTTTCCTCTGTTTGTTTTCTATGAGATTTTCCAGATAAATTTTTCCTGTAAATGGGATCTATTTCCCATGAAGTTGTTTTCCTGGATTTGTTTTCTATGAGTTTTTATATTTTTGAGAGTTTAAAAATTCTCGATTCCGATTGGGAATTTTCGAACATTTGGGGAATTTATTTTCAAATGATTTTTCGAAATTTTATTGCACACATTTTTATTTTTTATAACACCATGATTCATGATTTATTGGATTTCCTAAGAGTGTTCCTGAACTATATAAATATTAAATTCGATAGTTCTCGATCCTGATTGAAAATTTCAAAAATCTGTGTTGAGAATCTACTGAGATTTGTTTTAGATTTTAATTTTTCTACAAAAATATAAGGAAATAGTATTACTAAGATTTTTTTTAAATTGTAAAATAATAATACCAAGATATTAAAATATCTAAAATAGAAATTTTAGAGTGTGATAAAGTTCGCTAATCAAATAGTTCCTAGAATTAGAAGTAGGATTCGATAAATAACCTCAAAAAAAGAATGTTATCCCCGGAAATTTTCACGAAAATCGTTCTTTAATCATTCATGTTCGGCGTGACCATATCGAAAACCTCAATTTTGAAAACTTTATTTTTTATTTGATTTCTCTTTTTTTGCAACAGGATCAATACGACGTGAAAAAACGACGAAACTCGTGTGGGTTTTTCGTTTTTTATTTTTCCAAAGTTTCTCCCGACTCTGATTGATGCGAGAGCGGTCACTAAGTGGAAGAATATTTAAAAATTTAAAATTATAATTTTACTAAACTACAGCAAATTAAAAGACTTTAAGGGAGTATTTAAAAATATTTTGCTTTCGAGAACACTTTGATCACGGTTGATCTCGAATTGAAGTTTAGTAAACTCGTTCCTGAGTGGAATTGAGTGAAATTAATTTTGAGTAGGATTTGAGTGAATTTAGTTTCAAGTGGAAGTTAAGTAAAATCGGTTTTGAGTGAAATCTAGGTGAATTAAGTTTGGAAACAATTCACGTGTTCGATCAATTGGAGTGGCTTATTTGGAATATTTGAGAATGTTTGACTAAGTCTGTTCGTAGTCGAGTCAGCTGAAAACTCTTCAGCGGCGAAATTCATCGATCCGATAATATTTCCCTCCCTCACGTTCTGACTAAAGTCAATTCGTTCGTGTTCTGATTTTTATTATTTTAAACACTCAATTTTTTTATTTTTATTATTTTAGGGACTTATCATTTCCTGATTTTCTTTATTTAAAATATTCCATTTGTTTATTATTTAAATTTCTTTCTTATTTTTTTCTTTCAAATACTTAAGCTCTTTTTTATTTTTACTATTTTGAACGCTGAAATTCTTCCCTCTGATTTTATTATTTAAAACATTCAAAATTTTGTTGACATTGCTTTCGAAAGTCCGCTTTTGATCAATATTTATTTCACTTTTACGGGATTTCATGTTTTTTGGATTTTTATTAGGAATTTTAGAATAAAGTAAAGATGTTTTTGGGATTAAAATGTGAATCCCGAAGTTTCAGAATTTTATACAAAGTCCTAAAAATTCCTCAACAACACCCATTTTACTTTTGATAGGACCTTCCATTTAGTTTTTTTTCATAGTACCTTTTGGAGGCCTCTTGATAAGATTAAATTTCCATTAATGACTTTTCAAAAAAATATTGGAACAGGTCCTCTGAAAAGTTATAAAAAATATTATAGAAATACTTTCGAATAAAATTCTAAAAATATTACAGAAATTCTATTAAAGGATTTCCAAATTGCCATAGAAATTTCTTCGAAAGTTCCACAGAAGCTGTAAATTTTTCTATATGATTTTTTGTTTATTTTCGTTTTGCTGCCTCTGGCGCTTCGTCAACATTTGGCTCGATGAATCAATGTTCTTGCACTCCATTTCTGAAAAAATCATTTTAAAATTGTTGATACTAAAATTCCACGAAAGTTTCTGAAATTTTACAGAATTAAATTAATATTTAGTATAATAAAAATCAGAGATTCTGGAAATCTGTGTTGAGACTATTTCGTAACAATTTTATTTTTGTGTTTTTGTGATATCATAATCCTGAAACGAGTTTTTAGAATTTTCCAGAACCTTTGATTTTAGATTTTCATATGAGATGACTTTATGGAAATATTTTCCTGATTTTTAAAATAATATGATCACAGATGATCTTCGACATTGTGATTGAATATTCATGTCGATTCAGTCTTTTCGTTTTTTTCCCACTATCGTGTTTAAATAAAAAAATCGGAAAACACGAATTAGGGCTTCTGGAGGCCTTTCTCCTTTGTCCGAAGCCAGATGAAGCGTGAAATTGGTTTCGATTTCATTTTAATTTTCTCTCCATCCCCCAAGGCTATCTGTTGGAGAGTTAATTTTTTCGACATTTTTTGGATTGTCTAACACTACAAAGGTTTAAATCAGTTTTTTTCTTGCAAAAATCTTTTCGGAATTGGTTTCTAAAATATCCTGGGAAATCTTAGCTATAACAAATTACACTTTGGTCAAAAATGAATTAACGCCAAACTTTCATTTTTTTACTCAAGTGTAAAGGAGTTTTAATTTATATTTTCCTTATTATTTTAAAACTTAGGAATTTTTATGTTTATAAAATTGTCTCGAAATAAATTTCGCGAATATTCAAAACTCTCCAGAACTCCCGATTTCGGATGTTTGTTTTAAAAATTTTCACTAAGTTTTGAAGTGATCCTTGTTTGTCAAAAATTTTATTTCTCTAGACATTTTTTGAATTCCTTTCACTTTGTAAATCGGTCAGAATGTTTTGGCTTTTCGGTCAAGTTCTAACGAAAGTTTTGAAAAAAAATTCCTCAATGGAAACTTTCTTAAAAATTTCATTGATGAAGATTTCCCAAAAAAATTATCGGCGAAGATTTTCCAAAAGGACTTCATCGACAAAAATTTCTTTATAAAGTTTTATTCATGGAAATGTTCCAAAAAACTTTGTCGATGAGGATTTAGAAACTTTCGTCGATGAAAAAATCGAGGATTTTCGTCACCGTACTTTCCTTCCTGAAAACCTGGAACTTTGCATGGTTTCAAGTTTTCCGGATTTTTCTCCAAGTTATTGATCACCTAGTTTATTTATTCTGCTTGATCTTTCATTTCTGAGTCATCGGAGAGCTATCGATGAGGCTGTTTGCGCAGTCGCTAATTATATAATCCATAGATTCTCACTTTGCTGCAATTTTTTGTAGTAATATCGAAATCGAGAAATTTTATCTTCTTTAATCTATTGAAACTTTCTTAAATAATAAAGTTTTTGAATAACAAACTCGGAGATCCTATTTCTTGAAGTTTATTGAAAACAATTTTAATACTAAAATCTACGAATTCTGTTTTCGCTTTATCCATTTGAAATCTTTCTAGAAAGCTGTCAAATCTCGTCTGAAACCTCCTTGACAGGTCATTTTCGATTTGACAGTTCACGCAAGTCTTTCAATCTCTTCTTTGAAACTTATATAACTTTAAATTGTTTTAAAACTTCCCTAAGATCATTTTGAAATTGTATTTGTTATTTCTACTTAAAAAAATACTTTCGAAGATTAATTTGACTTTAAGTTTTCAAAATTCCAAAAAGTTGGATTGACGTCATTTAAATTTAGCCACGTTTTATTTTTTCCAATGACTCACTTTATTTTTGAAAGGAATCGATCGGCAAAAGTTAAGGTCTCTCGATTAAAGTTTACTTTTCCTGAAACAAATTTTTTTCTTCAATACAGTTTTATTTTTTTTATCAAGTTTGTTTCCTCAATTAAGGTTTCATTTTTTTATTGGGGATTTGTTTCCTCAATCAAAGTTTGCTTTTCCTGAACCAAGTTTTTGCGCATTTTCATCGGGAGGGATATCGATCGGGACCAGTCTGTCCTCGACCTTGTCTGTCCCCACTTGAACCTTTCCAACGTGTTTTATCTCATTTCTGTTTTTTTTATCTTATTTTTAGTTTTCTGTTTTTGTTTTACTTCTTTATTATTTCTTTATCCTATTTTCGTATTTATTTCTAGATGTTTGTACTTTTTATTTGTTTATATATTTAGAAATATGTTTTTACATTGCTCATTCTCTTTATATTCTTCGGATTTCATATATACCCTTATCATCTTTATTATTTTTATATTTTGCGAAAACTGTTTTATTTTTTATTATTATTTATTGTGATTTATTTCCCCTATTCAATTGTTTTTCGTGTTTTTATTGTATTGATTTTTTTTATTTTTTGGATTTACATTAATGAAGATTTTTCTAGATATTATTTATTACTTTGTGATTATGGCAACTTCTGGTGGAAAGTAAAAGAAAAATGGCTGTTTCAAAATATTGGGGAGATGAGAGGCAAACAGATGCCATCTACTCCGTTTATTTAAAGAAAGTCAGATATCTTCCTCCTACGGGTTATGAAGGACTGCCGGTGAGTTTTTCATTTATATCCATAGTTACAAAAAATATTTTTACCGATATCAACATCTGCAAAAATACTTATATCAAAGTTTTCGATCTATACCCATATTTGTAGAAACTATTCATTTCAAAACAAAGATAAACATTTTAAAAAGTATGCAATTTAAACAAGTTTTTGGACACAACAGTCGGTTTGAGGTTCTTTTTGAATAGCAGTTTTGTGAACTATTGTTCTTTAAATATCAAACAAAATAAAAACAGGAACCAGATTTTTTAAATGCAATAACCAAAAAAGATTTGTTTGAATAAAATAATTGAAAAAAGTTCAAATAAAATAACCAAAAGGATTTGTTCGAATAAAATAATCAAAAAATCTTTTATAAAGTGTTGATTGAAAAAAGTGTCTTAAACTAGTCAATCACCCTACTTAAATGTTACCCGCAAATTCCAAATTTGATTTTAATTCCTTCGTTGCATTTTTTATGGACGTATAGAAAGATAACTAGATTATCTTCCTGGATTTCTCTCGAGAGAGTTTCTAGTCCTTCGGAAGTGCATTTTACCTCCCCGATCAGTACTTCCTTCAAAATTGACCAGTCCGATGAGAGTTCGGAATAGTCATTTCCGAATAATCTAAATTTTAAAAGTCTTTTTTCGGATAATCTTAATTTTAAAAAGGTCTTCCGCCAAATATATTAAATCTCAAAAAAAGTCTTTCGAATATTTTTAATTTAAAAAAGACTTTCAAATATTTTATATCCTGAAAACTTTTCGAGTATTTTTGGTTTTAAAGTTTCATTTCGAATATTTTAAATTTTTGAAACCAGAATAGCCACTTGAAAAATTTCTAAAAGTTGTGTTTTTTATTTTGTTTCAAACTAGAACCACTTTGGAAACATCCAGGAATTTAAGTTTCAACATTTTTAGGTTTTTGAGTTTCGAAAATTTTTGGGTATTTAAATTCCCAAATTTCCCGGGTTTTAAGATTAAGAATTCTTTGAATTTTAAAATTTAAACTTTTTAATTGGAACGACTCTCAATCAATTACTCAAAGTTTACTTTTTACTTTCGAATTTTATTTTTGTTCCTTTTTTCATTTTTTTATTTCTTTCAATTGGAACGGTCACTCGCAAAACTCTCGAAAAAATTCGCACGCAGATCTAAGCCCGAGGGATCCACTTTTGGTACTCACGTTATTCTGTCTTGAGAAGAACAAAATTCGAGCAAAATTTGAACAAAATTTTTCGGAATTTTTTGAACAAGTGTCGAACAAAAGTCGAGAGATGATCGGGGCCACTCTGAGAACTTCCATCGAAATTCAACTTGTTTTCGGAAAAAGGAATAATCTGGAAATGGATTATATTTGATCTTGAAATTTGGATTTTGAGTTTTGGATATCAGATCTTGGATTTGTAATCTCTACTTTATATTTCGTAATCTTTAATTTGGATATTGAATCTTGAACTTTGTAAATGCTGAGACTAATTGTAAAACGAGCTTCTGAATTGGGTCCCAGAGGAAAGAGTGTAGAAAAATACCAAGGGGTTTGTTTTAAAAACTTATTTCCAATAACTTCCGAGACTATTGATTTCGGAATTTCAATCGAATTTGGAATTAATTTTTGAACCAAAAATTAAAAAATATTCAATTTTTAAATTAAGAAAAATTAATTTATATCGATTAATGATAATTTTTGCAGCATTACCGAGCTATTGATCCAGACAGTCATCATCTAGTGGCGGACTTTGGATCGGATCACCTTCAATGGGAAACAATCCGAGAAAGAATAATAAAAGCCGGGAGTTTGGAGAAACTCGTCGAAGCTCTAGTCGGGACCGATGATCAGATGGATTCCAGGCATTTTAACGTTTTCTTTGCTACTTATAGAGCTTTCTCGAGATCGGATCAAGTTCTGGAAAAACTTTTGTCTTGGTTCGAGAGTTTGGATCAAGACGAAGGATCAGCAAGTTCAATCGCAAAACAATCATCAATAAAGTCCATCATTTTCTGTTGGACAGATATGTATCCGGAAGACTTCTACGATCATGAAGGCGAATTTCTGATGCTGGCAAAGTTGATTGATTTCTCGAAAAATCACAATTTGAACGACTTAAAACAAAAATCAAGGAAGATTCGAGAAAAATTCAGGAGAGTGATCCAGGAAGGAGGTCTGACAGCACAGTTGCCTTCACTGGATAGGTACACTTTCGCCTTGGGATATGACTCCAAGGATTACATCTACTCCCAAGAAAGATCAAAGATGTTCGATGTTGGAAAGGAAAACTGCGTCCAAATTGCAGAACAACTGACTTTCTGGGATGCAGCACTTTTCAAAGAACTCCTACCGTACCAGTGCCAAGGAGCCATCTGGGGGAGGAGGAACAAAAATCACCCAAATACAGTATTTTCCGTGAGAGCCACCATAGACCAGTTCAATGCTGTCTCTCAGAGGGTCATGACATCCATAGTACTTCCGGAGTGCAGGACGGATTTCAGAGCGAAGATAATCGAGAAATGGATCGACATCGCAAGAGAATTGAGAGCTTTGAAAAACTTTTCTTCTTTGAAGGCTGTTTTGTCAAGTCTCCAGTCTGAGCCTGTTCATCGTCTGAAATCCGCCTGGAATCTCGTACCGAAAATATATATTGCTCAATTCAAGGAACTTTCTTCGATTTTTGAAATTGATGAAAACGGAGACGAGTTTCGGGCGAGATCGATTCTTGATGCCGAAGGCACTGCCAAAAGTTCTCCTCTGAAGAGACCACAGTTGATTCAGAATTGCAGAAGAACGAAATCAGATGTCAATCTTGCCGAGTCCCAGGGTACGGTACCGTATCTCGGGAACTTCCTAACAGATTTGGTCATGATAGATCAAGCTCATCAGGACCTGACAGAAGATGGATTAGTAAATTTCGAAAAGAGAAGGAAAGAGTTTGAAGTCTTGGCAAAGATCAAGCTTTTCCAGTCCGCCGCCAGAGCTTATAATATCCCCATGGATAAGGGATTTTGTGCCTGGTTTTACTATCTCCCAGCTCTTCCGGAGAACGAGTGTTTCACGAGATCTTTGGAAGTCGAGAAGATGAACCTAACCCCGGATGTTCGACAAGTCCGGATTCCTCGACACTCATCTGGCAACATCATGACCTTGGCTTCTCATGCCGTCCCAATTCCGAAGATAAACACTTTATCTAGGATGTTCAATAACATTTCCACAGAAAATCCAGAAAACTTATCAACAAAAGGATCTCCAATTCTTGCTGGACAAAACTCAAATGACAGCGGAATCCATACAGAAGACTCTTGGGCTTCGAATTCCTCCGGAGAACAACCATCAAACCCAGCTTTGACGTTGATCGCCAGAGGAAAAATATTAACGGCATGCACGCCGGGATCTTCGAGGTCCATGACTGCTCCATCAACACCTGCCTCCACCATCAGCTGGCGAGGCGGTAGTGAGTTCAACCCCTATACTCACAATGGAGAAAATTCTACCGAAATTACCGTAAGTTTTCAAATTTCTAAATCTTGATCTCCTTTACCCATTTTAAATTAAAATTTGACACTTTATAAAATTCAGTAAAAAATTTATGAATAGTTTGGAAAAAAAAGTGTCTGGAACTTATTGAAATCAAGAATTATAGTATTTTTGAAGAGGATTCAGACATCTTAAGATAATAAAAAAATTCATTTATGATTTAAAAAAAGCTCTCGAATCTTATGTTTCAAAACAAAAAGATTTTGGTCTTCGACCACAAAAATAATTCAAATCGCTCTCTATCGTCAATCCTCGATGTCTCTCGATGACAGCTTAATCGGGAAATAAAAAACAGTCTTTTGATTTTTTCGAAATTTTTGACGTGAGAAGACGCGGCACTTGACTTGAGTGGATCCTCTCTATCAAATTTTCCTTAAAATTTCTTTAAATTTTCTCTAAAATTCTCATTTGTTCCAATCTTGTTTCGGATTGCCCCAGGCTGACCTGTTAGATTGGGATTTTTGTTTTTAATTTCACTTTTATTTCAAATTTCATTTTAGAACGGATTTGGCTCTCCTCAAAGTGACAAAATGACCGATGTTCTCAGTCCTCATCACCATATAATCCGCAACAAGATCAACAGCCATCATAGCTCTGGAAGTCAGGTAAATCTTTTAATTTTTATTTTTGTTGATTTTATATTTTATCTAATTTAGAATTATTAAAAGTTGAATAGAAAGTTCTAGAATAATTTGATGAGAATTAATTTTAGAAATTTGTAATTTTAATAATAAATAAAATTCTTTCAGATTTCGAGTTCATCTTCCTCAAGTTCTCATTCCTGCAATTCCTCCTGTGGATCTCCAGGAAACCATTTCAACAACAACAATACTCAACAAAATTTCCATTTGGCGAGAGTTGGACTCGATGACAGCCTCCAAACGGAGCCAAGTGGAGCAAACTACAAGGTGATAAAAGTCGAAAACGGAGATCGGATGGCGACCTTGATCGAAAGAGCTCTGGAAAAACACATGTTGAATCCAGAAAACAAGTCTGATTTCTGTCTTGTCCAGCTTCTTCCTGATGGAAATGAATTCCGACTTCCGGATCACTGTAATCCCTTCTATGCAGTGGCTCCCGATAGTACAAGTCCTATGTTAAACTTTTTGTTGAAGAAGAGAATCGACGAAAATCGGCCCCAAATGGCTCCTTCTGCGAAAAAACTCAACAAAATGAAAAGAAGCAATCTCCTTCGTTGGTCCAGCGGCTACCTTTAGTCTTCATCAGTAGCTGTCGATTCCCAAAGGTTTTTTAATACCAAAATTGTTTAAATTTTCGAATCGAATTAATTCAGGTCGAATTTGGATGTTTTAATTTATAACTTGAATTAGTTTTAAAATTGACTCAAAATTTCGAGATCAATTCGAAAATTGAAAACTAATTCGAAATTTAACTTCAAAATTTCGACATCAACTAATAATTAAAAATTGATTCAAAATTATATTTGAAAATTCAAAATTCGATTTGAAATTCGACTCGAAAATTAGGGATCGACTCTCTGATATTGATCCTTCACGCATCATTCGTTCAAAGTGATATTATTTTTGTAAATATAGATTTGAATTAAAATTTGCCGCCAGTTGTGCTCAAATAAACTTTATCAATAAAGAAATTATTACTATTACAAAGAAATTAAGGCTTTAAAAAATAATCTCGAAAAACAAAATCGATTTTGAAGATGTGAATCTATTGTCAAGGACCCCAAAAAAACACCAATTTATTTTTAAGTATTGGGAAAAGAGAACAAACTAATTTTCTCTTAAAAATTATTTCTTCTTTCTATTCCTCATCAGGACCGACTACTACCTAATCTCCATTGATTTCCATCAAGAGATCTTCATCTCTACAGTAATTCCCCTGACTCTCGATAAATCCCATTTTCCCCTTAACAAAATCCAACACACCAGATCAAATAAAGTTTAAGAACTTTTATTTCGAAAGATTTCTGAAGCAAAACTTCGATACACATAATTATCAACTTGAGCCGTTCAAATTTTTCAAAAACAATATTTTTGATAAGTTTTAATTTGAGAAGTTTATCCCGAGACGACTTCCAATTTGTAACCCAAAAAAATCTCAAAATTAAATCAGGTTACCAATTTGCTATTCCTGGCTTATTTAGCGTCATAAAGTAAATTTGTGAAGCTCCTCCTCCTTTGGCACTGGAGAAGAATACTTTGTCGTTTCTTTCACACAGGAATTTCAATTTCTGAGCTTTCTTGTGCATGAAAACTCCATCAAGATGTCCAGTATCGACCGACCGGATTTCAATTGCTTTGTTACCCCAACCCATTATTTGGTTCGTTGAAATATATGCTGAAAAAAATTAATTAAGAAATATTCAAAGATGGAATTTTTCTTCATTTAGCAAATATTCTACAAAACTCACCGACTGAAGATGGCATTTCTCCCCATTGAAGTGTTACGTTCTTCGTCACCTTACCGTACGTGTTTACATATACTCCTTCGTCTGGAAATCATTTCTCATATATGAAAACTTAGAAAAAAACTCACTATCATAACAAAGAAGCAGTTGCATTCCGTTTGTATTGGGCAAGATGACGATACAATGAGGAGTCATTTGTTGCTGTGTCTAAATCCATTTATTTATATCTTCAATGTCATAATTTAACTTACATTTCCTGGAGTATATACATCATAAATAGAAGCGGAATCAAGGTCAATAGCATGGAAGCCCTCGTGAGACCCGTAGAGCACCTTCAACCTCGCTCCTTCTTCGACCGTCAAATCCACGACCAAAGGAACATGAGAAAGTTGTCCAAAAGACTTGAAGGCCATGAACTTATGATAAGGTTTCGGAGCCCAGGCGTATATAGCAACGGAATTTTCTAGACCAACAACGAGGAACTTTATTCTGTCGTAGCGGACAATCTTGAAATGAATTGCTCCTTGTAAATCTCCGACATTCACCCATCCGTTTCTTTTTTCGGATTGTTGAAGCTAAACATTTATGTAATTATCAAAAATTGAAGAAAAATAAACTTACTCCTTCGGTTCTCAGAATCTTCTGTTTTAACCACGAAAGATAATATACTCGAATTCTTCTTTTTCTTCCGCTAATTGTAATCAAAATATTCTGTCCTTCAAGAACTGTCATCTGGTCGAATCTCCTCCTCGTAATCAGATGATATACTTTGCCTTGACCGGATCTATCAAGCAACATCAATCCAGAATCTGTTCCTATCAGTAAATTCACACCCCAAAGAGCAGCACAAAGTATTTCTCCACTGAATTTCTTTTTATATTTTCTGATTTCCGGTGCATCTCCCTCGTGTCCAGCATTCGCGGCCGATGGATTGGGATTCACATTAACTTGCACTTGATTTTCATCTTGTTTTCTTCCTGGTCTGTTGATAGTGCCAGTCGATGAAGTGTTGTTGTTATTTAATCCAACTCCAGCTCCAAAGTATCCAACAAAAGATTTTTCTCTTTCTCTCTGGAGTAATGGAGTCGACTTCGGTGTGCTGCCGTTCATGGGAGGAGGACCCATCGCTTGGATAGAAGACGGGAACTAAAAAAACTCATATATAAAAAACCATCATCTATATACAACGACAATCATCCATATATGGAAAAATAATTCATATATGGAGAACAATAAAAATTACGAAACAAAAAGTTTTACTGCAGAAAAAGTGTTAAAACCATTCCCAGGAGAATTAGTGAAGTAATAGGGAATAAGTACAACTCCAAACTGAGGAAAGGGTGACAGAAAAAAAGGAGAAACTCCAATCCAACACCAAGATTATAGAATTTTTCTAAACTTACATAAAAACTCCCAAAAAGCGATGTAATCTGCAGAGAATCAGTTGATTATAAGAATTATTAGCGAAAATCCCAAACAATTTTTAGAATAAAAAAGTAAACATAAAAATAAACGAACCTCTTCAACACTTTGACTATCGGCAGAAGTCGGCTGATGAGGAAGGATTCTGTGTTTCATGTCTTCCGGTTCATCGTCATCTTCGTCGTCGTCATCGTCATCATCGTTATCGACTTCTCCAGCGTTTACGTCTTCTCGAGAAATCAGATGCTGACTCGATCTCGCAGATGAACTCAAAAGTCTCTGTTGATCCATCGGGAGGATATCTGGGGGCATCATCCCCAAGTGTCCATTGCTGGTGGACAATCCATTCGTGGGTCTCAATCCGACATTAGGAGAGACGTTTGCCGGTTGAGCGTGATGCAAACTCGGAGATCGTCTGTTCGACGCCGGAGACTTCGCGACCAGATAAGGTTTCCTTGCTTCTGTTGGTGAAGTTTCTTCGGGAGACGATGATGAAAGTCCATTAGAGCCATTAGAACCATTGGAGGATGAACTTGATCCAGTTCCATGGGATTTTAGGTAATGCTGAGCAGCACCGCCGAGAACGAGTTCCGCAGACCTGGGCACATCGCTGTTCCTGTCTGGCACACTCGTTGCTTTGGTCAAAACCGACAATCTTGTTCTAGAGTCGGAAATCGGACTTTCCCTACTTCTGGAATTACTTCGCTTCTTTGTCAACAAAGTGCCTTCTTCAATGTCATCTGGAGAAATATCATTGGGGGTAGGGGGCAGGGGCTTGTTCGGTCCCCTCAGAGTTCCATCAACTTCCACAACCTTCGTGTTTTCTGAATTATCCTCCACTGCTGCCAAAGCTGCCGGTACACTAGAAATCGAAGCGTCCCTCGGAGGAGGAGCTGGGGGCGGAGGGGATCCATGTCCGTTCTGCTGGTGTCCCATCCTCGAAAGTTCATTCGCCAGCAAATCTAGATCTTCTACTTGTCTGTTTATCATTGGCTCAGACATTTTTCTTATATTATTTGCTGCCGGAATATTTGCCGAAACTCTGGCTAACTGTTGTGGACCACCAAGACCGTTATTCCTCGCCGGAGCACGATCTCGTTCTGATCGTCTTTGCAGATCCCTGTCTCTTTCTCTTCTTGACATTTCCCTACTTTTTTCTTCTCTTTTCTTTCTATCATAGTTAGCCAAAGCCTCCAGATGAGGAGCAGCTAAATTCCTCTGGACATGTGGAGAAACTCCTCTTTCCATTCCTTGGTGATGCGAAATCGGTCTTTGTCCGCGATTTCTGTGGTCCTGGGGACTGCCCATGGCGCCGATCCTCGAGGACGGACCCGCAATCGGCAGAGCGTGTCTCATTTTCACCGGATCTCTCGAGGCATCCTTAATAGGATAAGCTGATTGTCTCTGTTGTTGAACATTTATCGGCACCCTATTCCCCTCGGTAACATTATTCGGCACTCTTTTCAACTGTTGAACTCCAGGATGGTCAAAGGCTCTGCTTGATTCCTGAATTCTATGGAAGCCTTTCCTAAGAGTGTCATCGAGGGGTCCGTTGTTGAGATGGGGGGCACCCCTAGGAGGTCCAGTCTCCTCATCCTCGGATCCAGAGTACTCGTAGTCCCCTTCGTCTTTCCTGGAGCTCCGTCTTGTTCTTTCTACTTGGTCCTTTATGGCACTTCTGACTTGTCTTTCTGAAGGTTGTTCTCTAATGAAAGGATGATTTAATAATCTCTCTGTGAAAGGCCTCATGGTGTAGTCTTTCACTAAAATCTTATCCAGGAAGTCCTTGAACTTTTTCGACCATTTTCTTTCATTTCGAACCCTTGGAGGCTCATTTCTCGGAATCAAAAATAATGCTCTCATCTAAAAATAGCGATAATAATAACTTCTTGAGATAATATTAAAAATTTAAAATAGAAATAAATCTTACAGGATGCATTGTGGAGAGTGGAGGATGTCCCTCAGCCATCTCGAGACAAGTGATTCCCAGAGACCAGATATCTGATCTCGAATCATATGTTGCTTGGGGGTTTTCGTCACAATGAATCACCTCCGGAGCCATCCAATATGGCGTCCCGATGAAGGTGTTTCTTTTTCCGACGCTCTTGTCGAGTTGAGCCGAAACTCCGAAATCGACCAGTTTAACTTCGGCAGTGTCCGTTAACAACACGTTTTGTCCTTTGATATCTCTGTGGATAACTTTGTTTTTGTGTAAGTGGACGAGGCCCTGGAAAAGTTTCGTGTAAAGTTTTTAAATAAAAATAAAGAATTTGTCACAGAAACGGATTCTGATATTTCGTAATCTTCTTTAAATATATATACTAAAAATAAACTGTTTTTCTTAGAATTTTCATAGTTTTGGAAGAAATTGATGTATGAATCCAGAAAAACCCACATTGAGGATCTCTCGACAAATATATGCTATCCATTCCTCTTTCAGACATCCACCTTTGGAGTTTTTGATCAACTCGGTGACGGATCCGGATCCACAGAACTCCATCACCAGCCAGAGCTGATCCAAATGTCTCCCATTACTCGAAGGAAGTTTTTTAATGAAAGCTCCATAGTAAGTGGCGATGTTCTTGTGATGGGAATATTTTTTCAGCATATTAATTTCCATTTTTATTTCTTCTTCTTCGTCCTCGTTTATATTCATCATTTTGATGGCACATAGTTGTTTCGTCTTGAGATGGTAGCCCTTGTAGACTTGGCCGTAGGTCCCGGTCCCGACGACCTCGGTCAAGTCGAAGATCCCCGTGGGGTCCTGAAGGATTGAGGTTAATTCCTTGTGACAGAATATACTATTATGAAAATTAATCCAGGTTTGTATGAAACTGTCTTTATACACATTCGAATTTTCATAGAATTAAAAATTTCGATTCTGTATCATAGAAATCGAAAATCAGATTTTTTTGTGGAACCATCCCGAAACGAATTTTTGGAGTTCCAACTTTCATATATAGATTCCGGATAACGTTACCATAAAAATCAGAGAAAATGAACATTATGAAACTACTCAACAAAAATCCTGGACTTTCCAGAAAACCTCAGAAACATGTGATTTCAGAAGTTCCTGGATCCTGAAAGATTTCAAATGGGAAGAACTTACTTTAAGAGAATTCAAGTCGACATCATCCAATGCCATCTTTGTTTCTGGATTATTCGGTACTTATAGAGAATCCAGAATATTCATTCTCCAAAAATCGATATAAAGCGATCGAGCTCAAAAACGTGCTCACTTCGGCAGTATTGACCGCTCTCCCGAAAAACTACACCACTGGCAAAAAGAAGGACAAGCAGTCCGTCTCGGTCAGAAAATTCAATGGCGAGTGTGTGCCTTGTGGCGGATATTATTCTGGCTTGTCGGGCAAAATCGAAACCGCAGAGACAAAACAAAGTCTGTCCAGCCGGTCAGAAAGGCCCGGTCACTTTAGTGTGTCCGCGCAAGAAGGGCAGAGAGTCGACTCGCGCTGCTCTTCTTTTCGAGAGACAATTCTAGAAAAAAATTATTTCAGATTTGAGAGGACCGATGAAAATATTGAGGAAGAGTTGCAAACAACGCGCAATCCTTGAGATGGTCCTTCCTGAAAATGTTTCTTTTAGTTCGGACAAACTTGTCAACTCCTATCGATGCATAGTAAACGAGTAACAACACGGTCGGGAAAATCGAGAAAAAAGTTTTACAATTTATAGAAAAAATGGAATAATTTGAAGTTCAAAAATAACTTGAACGGCATTCAGATCTTGTCGCGAAAAATTTGTTGGAAAAGACGTCAAAAAGATGTTTCAATGAAGTTCAGTTCCCGTCGCGAACAATATTAAAAGAATTTTTAAACACCATTTGGGTCCCGTAACAAAAGGTTTAGAAATGTTGAAAGAAATTCAAATGCCATTTGGATCTGTCGCGAAGGTTATTGAAACAAGATTCAAACGGTATTTGGATCCTATCGCGAAAGATCTTAGAAGTGTGAAGGACTTTTTGTCTTATTTAATTTAGGACTGTCTTAAATTCCCTTAATACTCGTTCATCGATCGTGACAACAACTCAAACCCGACAAATCTCTCTGCAAAATTGTCTAAACTCGATTCAGCAAACAACTAAAGTGGTCTGAGTAAAAGTTTATCGATTTTAATTTTACCAAATAAATTGATTGAAAGGAATATTTTAAAAAATTGATTCAAAATGTTTCTAGAATAATTTCTTAAAAACTGATTTTAAAAAAAGTAAAACGAAAAAAAAACAAATTAATCATTCTCGGAAAAAAGATAAGAATCAATAAGAAAAAATTAGGCAACACCTGATTTAAAGTTTTTGACATTATTCATAGTACTTTTTTTAATTCTTAGTTTTTTAATATTTTTTAGCTGTTCTCTTTCCTGACGGTCATGGCTGATCGACAGCCGCTCCCGGGCCGAGACAGTCGTTTTGCACCCACTCAAAAGCGGACTAACTTGCAACAAGAAACACCGATTTCTGTCAATAAACAAGGATCCAAAACAATATGACCAGGACATTGACAATCGATAAATAGAGATTTTAAAAATATGGAATCAAGATAATGATCGATGAATAGGGGTTTTTAAAATAAGATTAGGATATAGGAAACCGATGAAGAAACACAACCATGAGTAATCGATTGACGAAGATCTAAAAATAAAGTACTCAAGAGTAGGTGATGATGAAGGAATAAAAAGTAAGAGATTTTAAAAAACTTGATTAGGATATGGATAACCAGTGAATAGAGGTTAAGAAGTGTGATCAGGATATGGGCGATCGATAATCAAAGATCCAAACAGCAATGGAATCAAGATAATGATAATAGATGAGAATATATGACGAAGATGGGGATAAATGATAAATGAAGATACAAAATACAATATGATCAAGACACAGATAATTGATAAAGAAAATTATAAAAACTCTGCAAAATAAGAACAAAAAAATCTGGAAAATGACCAAGATGATTATATCAATAATTCAATAATCTTTCAATAGTCGAAGAACGTTTTTTAGTACAAGAAAAGAGATTACACTCTTTATAGGCAGTCGATAACAGTGGTCTTCGAGTCTAATTTAATTCCACAATTAGATAAATTTTAACTGCTTTCTCGACGAATATTTTTAATCGAAACCTTAATCTGGAGAAATTCAGAGTCTATTCCTAGAACTTGAACTGTATTAATATATACAACTATAATATATTTTTTAGGAATTTCGAGACTAAATTAATTTTACAATCAGATGAATTTCAATTATTTTTTGACTAATATTTCTAATAAACATTTCTATCTCGAAAGGTTTACAAATATTTTCGAGGATTTTACATAAACAATTGGAATTTATAAATTACTTTTTTTAAAATATACAAAAGAATTTCAGTTAATTTTTGGTTCCTTATTTGACTACCTTTTTCGGCTTAAAATTAGGTTCACGAGAAATAGAATTCAGCATATATAAATATATGAATATATAGTGGAAAAATGATAATGACATTTGAACAGAACGAACTTTCGAATGCTAATGAGTGCAAGTGGAAATCTCAAAGGACATTTTTATCCTCGACCAGACATTGGAAAAAGATGTTTTTTTTTATGAAAATTAGAATGTTCCAGAACAAAAATTCGAAAACTTGAAAGTTTTAGGGAGTTGGAAAATTCTAGGAATTCTGAAAATTCTAGAAACTAGAAAAATTCTGGAAACTCGAAAAAGTTTGGAAACTCGAGAAATTTTGGAAAATTCGTCTCGAGAGAATTGATTTGAAAAGTTCGTTTTTCAGCTTTATAGTGGTGAGATTTAAAAACCAGGAAGCTTTAAAACCCGTCTCGAGACAACATCGTAATAATTTCTATTTTAAATTTTTAACCTTTAGAAAATTCTTATTTTTTAAGAAATTTTATTTTTAATTTTCTAAAAATTTTCGTTTTTAAAATTTTCCAAATTTTGTTCTTTTATTTGAAAAAATTTTGAATTTTTTAAATTTTGGCCTTTTATCTAAGGAAATTCGGACCTTTCGGAAATTGCCGAAATTGCTCCAGAAATTTGGGACTCGTTTTTGACTAATTTTGGCTCTGAAGAAAAGTGCGGTGAAAGTACTTTTACAACGAAAATTTAGCAAGAAAAATGATATCCTGACACGAAAATGAAAAAGTGTAATATATTTGAAGACATGAAGGAGATTGGTCGTTTGTCACTTTTTTCTCGTCTGAGTCAGAGGCATTTCTGGCCAAAAAGTGGAAAAATGGTCGTTACTAGAGTTGTCGGTTTTTAAAAATTTCGAAATTGGAACCAAAAGCAATCTAAAATTTTCTTAAGTTGAAAAATAAACTGATTTTGAAATGGAAACTAAAATCAATAAAAAAATCGGATTTGACTTCTTTGAAGTCAAAAGTCAATCGATTTCGAAATTAGAACTAAAATCAATAGAATCTTGGATTTAATTTACTCTAAACTTAAAGATACATCGGCTTTGAATTAAGAAGTCGAATCGATTTTAGACCTTGGGGATCTCAAATTCTAATTATTTTCGAACTCAGGTCCCTAGATTTGAACTTTTAGAATCAAAAGTACAAATTCTCAGACTTTCAAAATCTAGTTAAATCCGAACTCTTGGGTCTTTGAACTTAAATCTAATTCAAATTTCAAAATCAGAATCCTAAAATTTTCCAATTTCCGGATTCTCAGGTATCTGAATTCTCGAATCTTCCTATTTTTGGATTCTTGAATTCTTGGATTTTGGAATCCGACTTGAATCCTGTAAGTCAATGTGAAATTCGATTCAAAACTTCGAAAATCGACAGCTCTGGTCGTTACGGAAGAACAAATGTGTTGATGACAAAAATCCAGAAGGAAAGTGGACAGCATTTGTTCGATTTTCGCAGATCGGTACCAAATTCAAAGACAAAACAGCTGTCAAAAATGGATCGGGAAATTTTTTTAACTTAAAACACGAGTTTTTTTGATTTTTTTAAAATCGAATTTTTCTGAAAAATTTTTTGTACTGAAAAAAATTGGAAAATTTGGAAAAAGTGGAAAAGACAAAAGTTCCGGAAACTGCTCCCAACGGAACTGGGACGCCTTCAGCAAAGTTGGGAGATGTTCGCCCAGAAAATAGATTAAGCCAACTGAACTCGGATTTTCTTATCTTCATGCGAAAAGATTTATTAAAAATTAGTTTCGGAATTTTCTTATTTTTGCCTAAAACTTTTTTACTTCTGTGTAAAAAATTATTAAAGGCAAAATTTAAAAAATTCCCTAGTTTTTATTCGAGAAATTCAGGTTTCAAAAGCCCTTTAATTTCAATTTAAAAACTCAAAAACCTTTTTTTAGATATGAAAGACTTGGAAAGTTAAAGTTTCAGAAGTCCCTTGGATGGGAAGAATGCGGTCAGTCCAGATTCGCGCGGGAAAAGAAAAAGAATAATCAATCAGATGAGCGCCAGACGAGGACACCTGCTTCATCGAAAACTTCTAAATCCCTTCAGTTATTGTTTTCGATGTATATTTTGTCGTCGGTCTTTTGACAACTCAAATTCCTTCCGAAATAATGAAATCATCAGGTCATACTTAAAAAAGCAAGTTTTCAGAAAAAATCTCCGAAAAGGTCCTCATAAAGTTTTAGGACTTTCTAGTCGAGATCAGAACTCCGAAATTGATGTATAAAACTCTAGGAAATTCCGAACCATATTGAAATTTGTTAGGAAATTAATCCTGACATGAAAATTTAAGACTTCCCTGTCAAGACCAGAAACTCTGGAATTCGATTTCTACATATTTTATAAAATGACGAAATTACACTTTATCCTCGAAAGTCCCAGAGTCCAATTTCAGATTTTTAATTTTGTCCAAAGATCGCAATAAAAAAATTCACTAAAAATACTTTGGTCGTTTTGGAAAGGCAAAAAAATAAAATTTGACCGGAGGGCATTAAAATTGAAATGAAGGCAGCTGACACCTTTGTCTTCTTCCGGAAAGAGACGAAAGCTTCCAAACCGGGGACTATTGTTGCCGAAAAAGTCCCCATTCAGACACCCTCAAATTTCGGAAATTTAAAATAGTTTTTTTCGCAAGGATTTGGACTTTCGGATGAGTAAACTCAAAAGTGGATTGAAATTGAAACATTTTAGGACAAGAAAAGAAAAATGAAAAAAGGAAAACTGGCTTAGAAAAAAGTTTATTCTCAGGGATTAGAGTGGACGATCGTTAAAAAGTAATGGATAGTGATTGTGGAACAATTGCGAATGGACAGTGATTGGGATTACTTTGACTGAAAGAGAAAGGATAGTGACTGGGAAGCAACGAATAGTGGTTAAAGATTATTCCATAGTGACTGAGGAGTAATCCGATAGTGACTGGAGACAATAGGTAGAGATTAAATAGTACCCAAATAATAATCGAATAGTGAGTGAGCAATGGCCAAATATCGATGGATAGTGACTAAGCCTCACAAGAACGGTCAAATTGATTTATGATGGAAAGTGTAAATAGGATTTTTCAATACTTAAGAAAACTAAAGTCTCTTGCCTCGGGAGAGTCGATGAACAAACATGACTAGAGAATTTGTTTCAGATTTGTGTCAAAAACAAACAAAAGAGAAAATTTAAGGAAAATTATGCAAAATGAAATCGGAAGTTGATTTTCAAAATATTTTCTTTTAGAAAAAACGAATCTTTTTCAAGTGAAAATACTTGACAAATCTTTGAAAATGAATATTGTCGGAATTTTTCAACTAACATCTCGAGGGATTTCTCGAAGAATGTCCCCGTATGTTTTTGGAAAACTCGGGCCAGCTGATCGCGAAAAATCAATCGACACTCTATTCCAAACGTCACTCTGAAATCCAAATACCGAATCCAAACGTCACTTCGGGATTCAGACAAATCCAAACGTTACCTTGAAATTGGACCTCGTGTCTAAATATCACCTTGGATTTCAGGATAGGATCCAAACGTCACTTTGAGGTCCAGGTCCGAGTAGAAATGTCACTTTGAAATCCAGGTTCGAGTGAAAAGTCATTTCAAGACTCAGATTAAAATCAAAGGGGAATTAGATTAGCTTATAAATATTACTACAAGACGAAAAGCGGTCCTCGGAAGCTCTTAAACCAATCCGATTTCAAATATTTCCTCGAAAACGATTTCCGAAGTAGAAAATAGAACTTGAGAGCTTTACAATAAATCTCCAGAATTTCGATTACATTAATTCATACACAACTACAGAAAGAAAAAGCTTTGACGTTAATTTAATTTCACAATTCGGTAAATTTTGATTTCGAAAGATTTATAAATTGCAGTCTGTAAAATTATATAGTTTTGGAAATTAAATCTTTCAAGGAATTTAAACACAAAACCTAGTACCAAAGTCCAAAGAAATTTTCTCGATCAAGTACTCGTTTCCCAAATCCAGAAACGAATTCTCGAAAAAATAATTCGATACATGTACAAACACCGGACAAAGAATGAAAAACTATTTCGAAAATAACTATGTTGAGAACATCAAAGAAAATTTTGTGAAAATAACTATCTCAAAAATCTGTCAAAACCCCGCACTTTTTTAAAAAATACAAAATTCAAAAAAACACGGGAATTTTGAAAACAATAAAATTTTCGGGAAAGATGGGTAAATTTGTGAAAAAAAAGAATTTTGTAATATAACTTTCACATGACTGGTTTTGTATAGAAATTATCAAATAAAAACCAAATGAACTTTGGTATATAAATTATTCCGAAATCAATTACGGTGTTTTTCAAAAAAAGTCCATCTACTTTTGATAACATGGATACGGTATGACAACAGTTACGATAGCATGACAGCACTAGGTATAATAGTGCAAAGGTATAAGTTGAGTAGTATGAAGTTTGACTTTCGGAAAAATGAATAAATTTGTCTTTAAAAAAATTCGAATTAGCCTCTCGGTCGAGAACGGTCTTTGAAAAAGACAAAAGTGAAAAGTCTCGCAGATTTGAGATTTGAGATTTTTGGGCCCGTAATATAGGAGAATGGAGAAAATTCGGGGAGACACGGACAGATGCAAAAAGCAGATGGACAACTTCGAACCTGGGTCGGTCTACTTGATTCAAGTTTCTTCAACAATCTCGGGTTTAAAACTACAATAATAATAATATTTTTAGACTATTAATAAATATAAATATATCTCAAGTTTAAACTACAACCATAATAAAGAAATTTAGGAACTATTAATAAATCAAAGTATAAATATAACCCTCGAACTTAAAACTATAAAAGCGATAACAAACTTTCGAAATAATGGTTAAATCTAAATATAAATTGAAAGTAATAAAATTTGAATTTAAATTAAAAATAAAAATAAAATTAATCTTTTCAAATAAAATTGAATTTATTTTTCAATCGAATTTTGCACAAAGAAAAAGGACTACTCGAATAGGAAGCTATGAAAAATAGTAAAATAATTTTCGTATAGCTTGAACGAAATTATTATTGAAAATATAAAATCTATAAACTCGAATTGTATGTAGAACCCCCGAAAATCACTATAAATCTTTCAGGATTAAGATTGCCATCAGAAAAAATATTTTTAAAAAATAGAGATCTATCGAATCTTGGAATTAATCTTCGAAAGAAGGATTTTGATCAATTTGCTTTTAACATCTAATCAATCCAAGGATTTAGAGGAGATTTTTTGTTGCAAAAATTCAAAGAAAAACAATTATTTCATTTCGAAAAAAGTTCGCTTTTCTAACTAAGCCCTAAAAATAAAATAAATCCGCTTACGTTCAATCTGTGTTGTTGGCTTGTCGGACACCTTAATAGGTTTAAAAAAGGCCAACGAACTGATCAAGGAAAGAAGTCTGGGAAAACTCGTGCTAGTTCCATTTCTTCCGTGAAAATTTTTTAAAAATTAAAAATAGAAAAAGTTAAAAATCGGAAAAAAGGAAAAATTGACCTTGAGGTTTATTCGCGCCAAAAACGAATCTTCCAAGGACTTCTGAAGACTGCTTTTCCCGAAAGAAATCGGTCGAAGTGATCAACTTGAAAAAAATTAATCAATGAGTAAAGTCGATTCCGAAATTTATGGTCACTCGGAAGTTTCAGAACGAAAGAAAAAGTAGTTTTTCTTAATGAAATTTCCTTTCGATAAATTTCGGGATAAAGTTATAGAGAAACATAAAACTCTGGAAGCCTTATAGATCTACCAGATAATATCAAAATGCTTCTACAATTATATGACAGAAAATTCCACAGTATTTGGTCTCGACTGGGAAGGTCTAAAAATCCGTGTTGAGACAATCTGGAATTTCATAACAAATATTTCCGTCGTTTAGATAATGTGATATTATAAAAAATAAAAATTTCTTCAAAGATATCCTTTAATCCAAAAAGAATACGCTTCAGAAAATGATTTTCAGGATCGTTCCAGTTCTTCGAACGATGGATAAACGGAGGAAATTGAGAATCTAGAAATTTGAAAAATTTAGAAAAGTTTCTGGAAAAATCTAGGAAACTTGGAAAAAATTGGAAATTCTGAAAAATTACGAAAAACTCATGGAAAAGTACAGGAGATTTTTGGAAATTTATGGGATACTTTGGAAAATTACGAGGAAATTCCGGAAAATTTCGATCATCTCGCGACCGGAGACATTTATGGATGTCTTGAGATTTATGGAATTCCAAAAGCCAGACAATAGAGATGGAATTTTTCGAGATAAATGATCTAAATAAGATTGAAAATTGACGAAATTGTTCTTCAAAAAACGGAAATAATCGAAATTATTCCCTAAATTCTCATGATCATATTATAGAGATAAAAATCTTTATGAAATTATTTCACAACCAACTTCTGAAATTTCCACTAATTCTCTAAGATTCCGAAAAAAACAAAAACTTTTACTTAATTCTGAAAAAAGTGAAATAATATTCAGCGAATTCCGGAAGACTCGAGGAACTTTCAGGGAATTTTAATCTGAATAAAAATCCAAATAAAAAAAATGACGGAAACGGTTTCGAAAAACCGAACAGGATCGAACGCTCCTTTTTCGGTGATTGTTCCAGAACTTTCGGATATTTTCCTAAGGCAAATAGCTTTCTATTTTTCTTATATAAATAATGAAATAATGCAAGGATTGTCCGAGAAATTACATAGATTTATTTTTATCCTTTATTAAAAGTAGAAAGATGAAACGACCAAGAAATCCCCAAATATTAAAAAACACAAAGGTGTTAGAAATAAAAAAATCTTAAAAAATAAAAAAAGGAACGCCAAATCTTCGACCGATTTGAATTTTTAATGGAAATTGAAGAACATGAAAAGCATAAAATGCCTCTTCAGAATTAGATACATATCGAATAACAAAAAAATTTCAAATCTCAGGACAGGTTTTAGGAGTCGGAATTGCTCAATTGGATGACTCCAGGAACCAGCTTCAGAGACAAAAGACGATAAAAATGACCTAACTACTAAAAAAATCGATAATTAACAAAAAGAATTCAATCGGAAATGAGTCCCAAAAAGTAAATCTTAAAAAAAGTAATCCTATTATCTAAAATAGTTAGCAATTGATAAAACTTTGGTCGAAAATGATTCTCGGAACTCTGGAAAAGATGATAAAAAGTGACCTAATTGTTTAGAAATAATCAATGAATAATGAAGTTTCGATGGAAAATGACTCACGAAACAGACCTTTGACAAAGAACAAACAATGATACAACTGTCGAAAATTCGTTAATCATCAATGATTTCAACAAAGGGTGACTTTCGAGTCGGTATTTTAAAAAATGAAAAGACACAACTTGTTCAAAATAACTGATGATTTAAAAAGTTTCGACTAGGGGTGATTCGAGACGATATTCTAAAAGAATAAGTGGATTTAATTATTTAAAAGTCAATGATTAATAGGATTTTAACCGGAAGTAAGTTTCCAAATGAAAATCGATGGTTAACAGGATTTTGATCGGAAGTGATTTCACGACGAAAACTATAAGGATATTTAAAAATCGATTATTAACAGAACTTGGATTGGAAGTGACTCTCGAAACGGAAATTATGAAAATATTTAAAAGTCGATGATTAATCAAGTTTTTACCGGAAGTGAATCTCGAGACGAAAATCCTGATGAAGACAGAAAACAAAGACTGATTGATGAGAGAGGGGAGATTGACACAAAAACTTTTGGTTCAAGGTAAATTGAGGCCAACGACGTTGTTTTCGATCAGGAGATGAACAGAAAAGAAAGGAAAGGAGATGAACGGAAAGGAAAGGAGAGATCCATTAGTGTTCCCCCTTGATTCATCCATTCCCCAAATAAGACGGATTTTCTTAAAAGGTCATGAATTTATTTATTTTCAAGGAGAGTAAAGAAGCTCGTTTTCGATTAGATTTTTCCGATTACGGTCTTTGGATAAACTTGAAGATTTTGAATAAGATTCTGGACTTTTTGAGGATAAAATATAATTCTGTAATTTGATAACAGTATATAAAGTTGAATTTCAGGATTCTGGTCTTGACTGGAGAATTCTAAAATTTCGTGTCGAGAGAAATTTGTCATATATTTCTTCTTTATAATGTGGCAACAAAAAACAATTTAAAAACTATATACAAAGGGAAATAAATTTGGAAAAGTTTATGTACAAACAGAAAAAATAAATTCAGGAATCTGTCCGTCATCCACAGAAGTACCGTTGTTGTTTCCCGCAGAATAGGCAAATCTGACCGTGATGGGTCTTGTGCTGGTCTGCTGGATGATCTGTCTGAGACCCTTACTACCGTAATATGAGTCTTGTCCGATGAGGGTCACGGAAGCTATATATTGGATATTCGGTTGAATCTCTACTGGTTCGTCAAAGTACACTCTGAAAGTCTCGCTTTTTCCGTTCGAAACAAAATCGGTTTCGTTTTTCGCCACGACGGTTCCACTACATGATTTCGAAACTTCCAGAGTGACTTTGTAAGTGAAGATTTCATTCATGGACCCGTAGAGCCCGAAACCTTTGAGGAGAACAGGGTAGTCAACCTGGAATTTGACCCTATCTGGAGTGCCGTTGTAGCCCCAGCGACTCTCTATCCTCTGGAACCTGTTGATGATGAAGTCCTCCGTATTTTTTATCGCCCTCGGATGAGAATCGAATCTGATCAAGGGTTTTTCTTTCTTCATCGTAAAGTAACAGAAAACTTCGACAACTTCAGCGTCATCGAGGAGCTTCGAGGGAACAACGTTTTTCGCGAATTCCTCTTGATTCATCAAAGGAAATCGGATGTGCTTGATCACGTCTGACAGTATAGTTTTCAAATTTTCTGAAGTTGGTTCTAGTTCTCCTCTAGCAGCTTCACTTGTGCCCCATTTGATGATCTGCAAATTTTAATTATCATTTTATGTATACATTCCAGAAAACTTACTGCATTGAAGAGAACCAACTCATTGATTTTCAGAGAATCCCTTACAACGATCAATAACAAAGTTTCCTTGGATACATTGGTGAAACTCTCAGATTCAACCACATCCGTTGTCGACTGATCTATCAACTGAAGACAAAGTTCCTCCAGGAACGGAATTTCGAATTTTCTTGCTTGATCCAATAAAACCAAAGCATTTTGAGGAACTAAATTCCCTCCAAGATACTCGATGCAGAGGTACTCCAATGTTCTTATTTGGTATTTCCTGGCGGCATAGAGTACCTGCATGACAATTTCGGAGTTCAAGGAAACAGAATCCGTGTAGGCAAACTTGAGCATCTCACGGAAGACATCCGGATCTATGTCCGGCACCTCGACGACCTTCTCTGTCGCCCAGTTTCCGGAAAACATAGCTTCGAAGACCGCAGAACAGATGCTCAGAACGAATTTATGAGCAGTCAGAATGGTTCCGCTGACGTTGAAAGTGATGTCGGAATTAACTTGATTTTCGTAGAGAAACCCGAGTTTTCCGGCTTGAGTGAAATGTCGATCTTGCCAGTATTCGGATGTGGATTCTGTTGTCTTTTTGTCGTTCAAGATGTTTACATAAACGAGTCGTTGATCGCAGTCTTGGAAAGAAGCCGAGGAAGCTTCAAATTGAGTGATTCTTTCCAAGAGTTTCGGGGCTGTGTAATGCTGTAAATGTTTTTTCCATATATTGACATTAATTGGAATAAATCCAACATATTAAAATAAAGAAATAAGTGTTATATATGGAATTCCATATATGGACCAGAATTTTCAACTACTTAATTCACATATTGAATTTTTACCAATTGAGTTCCGCAATTTTTGTTTTTCGTGACTAAAGTCGGATTCACTTCATTCGAATCTTCTTGAAGATTTTGAGGCGAATGGGATCGACGTCTAAAACCCATATTTTTATCTTTTAAAGTACCAATAATCGGTGAAGAAATTTACGGGAACTCACTCATTAGCGGCTCGGATGAATAAAGATTGTAATTCCGTTTCATCAAAATCCATTTCTATCGATTTAAAATACGTTATAATAAGCGAACAAAACTGGATTATTTGAAAGGACAAGAAGTGAAGAAAAAGAAAAATAGAAAAAAATATAATATAAAGCAAAATAGATAAATAGAAAAGGAAATTCAATCAAACAAGTAACCAAAGAAAGGGAACACTTTCGTTCCAGGAAAGAATGACCAATTGTTCTCTCACTACAAGGTCCATCCCTAGATACTATACATTTTAGAACTCTTAGATATTAGAGATACCCTAGATCCTTGGAATCCCTAGACACCCCAGATCCCCAGACATCTTAAAACCTCAAGAACTCCTGAGTCCTCGAAATACTTTTTGTTTTTTATTTGACTAAAAGTTCAGTCTGACAAACAACTTTGGTAGAAATAAAGATATGATCTGGAAGCTGCAAAAAATCGTCACAGTAGATAACATCTAATAATCACAAAAAGTCATCACAGTAGATACTATCTAGAAATTACAAAAGTTTCTATAATAGATACTATCTTGAGATTACAAGAAATTATTACAGTAATCGATATCCAAAAGCTGCAGTATGATGTTACGGTAGGATTTGCAAGATATCATTACGGTAGGTACTGTCGAAGAGTCACAAAAACATTTCGCTGTATCATCTGAAAGTCACAAAGATCGTCACCATAAATAATATCCAAGTATTTCGTGGATGACTGGATTTGAAAAATTGAAAGATGAGTCATCTGATCCAATTGTGCCTCTATTCAACCACAAACTTGATTTGGATAAAAATTTTCTATTTCAACTTGTCACGGGTCATGATTTGGCTCACGATTTCCTCCAGAACTCGATCGAGAAGGTATTTTTCACAAAAATGTTCAGAAAAACAAGTCCTCTCGACAGAAAAAAACAGTCTTAATTTATCTGACTTTGGATTCCAATGTTTTGAGTTGTTTTTTTTATAACTTTTACTTTCACCAAAAAATAAACGAATCTGGAATGGAAGTCAAAACACAGCAGAAAGCGATATTTGTTTATCTTCCTTTTTAAAAATAGGTGAATTCTCCACGGAATTCAGAAGTTTCATGGAAAAAATCAAATATCGTCGATTTTTGGATTTAGAAACAAATCCACCATGAAAGTCAACTTTTCGCTTAATTGTTAACTCGATTCTTATGTTGAACTTTGTGTCTAAAAACAACAACACCATTAAAATCTCCAGAATTTCCACTTTATTATTAACTTGATTCTCACATTAAATTTAATATACCGAAAGATCGCTGAATTCGCTTAATTCTTCGAACAGATAGTGACGCTGAACTTTGTTTACCTCTGGAAATCAGCGAATTTGTCATTATCGTCAGAAGTTTCACTCCGCTTCCGAGTCGATTCTGATGTCAAAGTTTATTTAAGTTTGGAAATGAGCGAGTTCACTATCATTTCTAGAATCTTTGTCAATTTTAAACCCGATCCTGATTCTAAGTTTAATATGTTCGAAAACTAGCGAGTTTACCATAATCTTCGGAATCTGTACTTAATTTCTAAAATGATCTTGATGGTGCACTTTAGTTGTGTTTAAAATGAACTAATTCATTGATTAACAAATTTGTGTTCAAATTTGGACTTGATTTTGACGTCAAGTTCTTACACCCGAAAATACCCTATTTTGTTGTGATCATCAGAAAGTGTTTGATAAAAAGTTCGCTTCTGTCAACTTCTGACTTTCCAGTCCGCCCCCTTCTCCAAGGTCCAATGGGTTCATAAAACTCCTGAAAAGTGTGCAAAAAAATTATTTTTTGACATTTATCTCAAAAAGTTATTTTTTATGTTTTCCTTGAATTTTTTTCAAATATTTCCCTCGAAAATTGATTTAACAGTATTAAGAAATTGTTTTTGGCCAGAAGCGATGGGTCAAGTTAGTCGAAAGAACCCAAAACCTGTCTTCAATCAACTAATTCAAGTTCGGTTCTTTTCCGGGTCGTCCAAACAGCATCACAGATCACCATATACCCCCTTTCCGATCGTCCTTCGTGATTGTTCTTCTTTTTTTCGCGAAAAAAAATTCTTTAAAGACACGCCTTCTGGACTTCTGGTCACTGTCATATCAAATGTTGTGTTCATTTTCTGCCCCTTTTCTAATACTCAAAAAATTGAATTTTTATTTCACTTTTAGCATTTAAAACATTAAATATTTATTTTTCAGCACTTGAAGAACTAAATTTTCACTTTCCTTTTAAAGCATAAAGTTTCCCTTAAAGTGAAAATAAAAAATAAAGATGACCACTCGAGTCCCTTTGAACTCCTCCGATCGGGCCCCGATCTCTTTAAACTAGTCGAGATGATTGTTTCTTTCTTCGTCAAGTCTCATTTTTACGAAGGATAGTGACTCGATCTTCGTTAAACAAAATTAGACCGATTTCGGAAATTTTTAAAAAAATGTTAGACCGATTTTGGGAATTCTAAAAAATAAAGCTAAATAAATCTCGGGAATCTTTAAAGAAGATACCGAAGGTTTCTGAGAATCGTTAAATATAGAACTAGAGAAATTTTAAAATTATCTCTTTAAAATAAGACCGGAAACACTTTCGAATTCTTTGTCGAATAAAGGTCGTACAAATTTTAAGGTTTTATTAGATCAAATTTGACGAATTTTGGATGTTCGGCATTTAAAAAAATTAGACAACTTTTAGAATCGTCTTTTCCATATAGAGGTAGATTGTTGTACGTACAATCAGATAAATTTCTTGTTTTCATTGATGCTGATCTTGTAAGCCTTTTCCAATTATGTTTTTCGGTTCCTTTCAATTGGGCGAAAAGGGTCTATCACGTCTCCTGTGACGTCTTTTAAAAATTATAAAAGGGACCCAAAGTTTTCTCTTCTCTTATTCTGTCGGAAGGTTTTGTAGACTCCTAATTATCACCAATTTCTGCGGACTTCTAATTACTGTATATTCTCGGCTATCGTACTTTTTTACCACTGTTCAATAATCCAATTAGAATTTTGGAATTGGAATGAGATCAAGAACTCTGAACTCTTGTCGTGACAGTTTTGCAAAACCTCGTTTCTGATTTCCACGACGGTAATTTTGGAGATTCATCTCGAGGGGATTTCTTTATATGCTTATCCCTCATCTTATAATAGAAATTCCGAAGATTTTTTTGGGGAAATTCCCCTCTTAATGTTCTCGACGAAAACTTCAGAAAATCATTTCGAAGAAGTTTCGTAAAAAAACAACTTTCATCGATTTTTGGAAAATGTAGTTTTTTAAATGTTACCAGGAATTCCTCTTTGATCCCTGTCTTTTTTGAAAATCGGGTCCGAAATGTAGGAGAAGAAAGATCAGCGCGAATTTCTAAACCTAGAAAACCCCGATTTGGACCAGTTTTTCTTTTCCTGTAATTATGGAAATGTTTTTTCCATTTCGAGGTTTCAATTTTCGTTTAAACATTTTGAAATTCGCGGTTTCCAGAGATGGGTCTCCGGTTCGACAGAGTCACGGTTTTCCTGACTCTCTTCGTCATCGTGTACTACCTGGAGTCCACGGGGGAGAGGTACATGATATCTGCAGTCCAAAGCATCGAGAGACAGTTCCAGATCCCCTCCAAAGTCTCCGGATTCTTGATGTCAGCAAACGACATAAGCTACATCCCCACAGTGATTTTCATAAGCTACATCGGAGGGAAGGGGAACAGGGCGAAGTGGATGGGGGCGGGTTGTGTCCTCATCTCCCTCGCCCACATCCTGACGGCTTCCCCCAACTTCTTGTTCCCTGTGAAAGCCCCGAGATTGAATTTGACTGAAATCGAAGTAAGTTCCTTGAGAAAAGATTAGTTTGGAGTCGACATTTTTGCGTCTATTGGTACCCACATTATCAATCTCAGTAGATTGATTGTCATTATACCTATTGTATTAGTTGTAAAGTAGTTCTAAATGAGAAACGAAAGAAAGTTCGCTTCCGTCACAGTCAGCTTTTTTGATAACAGACTGGGACACAGAAGCGCGGGCGCACACGGCCAGCGAGCAGCACAACTGGCGGGCGAGACGCGACTCGACTTATAACCAGTTCTTTCTGCGCACGCTTTCGGCTGGCATAGTTTAGTGGCAGAACTCCACGTTGTGGCCGTGGCGGTCTCGGTTCGATTCCGAGTGCCAGCAGCCTCTTTTTTAAATTTATTTCAAATGATATTTTGAATTTTTTTAGTTTTATTTTTTCGAAATTTGTTTAAAATAGTTTCGTTTATATATTTTAGAAGCCCAACTCCAAGAAATTAATAATTTTTAAAAAATATAAATTAAATTTTAAAAAAAGATTTCGAAAAAATTGGACTTTTTAAATTATTTTTATAACAATACAACTTTTCCAGAATCAACTCAAGCCTTCAGAACAACTGTTGTCGGACAATGTAACGCTGTCCGAACTCTTCGACTTCCAGCCCTTGAGAGACAGAATTCCCGCCAAAATCCGCGAAGCTCTGTTGCTGAAGCTGAACGGACACTCCTTGGCTTTCAGGAGTCCCGAACTCGTCCATGGGGTACAATACTATAATAATACTGACAGTCTTTACTCGATTGACGAGAATTTGATTTCGGAAGCAATGCACCATGTGGACTTGATCCTGAGGGGGAAAGAGGATGAAAGCAGTCTTGTGGAAGTCCTGAAAGAGTTTGTGGCGAACAGGGAACCCCAACACGAAAAAGACTTGAAAATTATCAGACGTGCTGCGATTGCTCCTTTTGCCTTCTGTGGGAAGTTGGTGAACGACGTCAGAGAAGCCGTCAAGGATCTCAAATGCAACAGGCAAGCAAGGAATTACGGGCCTTTGATAGTGATTTTCGTTGCTCTTTTGATCTTGGGAGTCGGGCGAACTATGCCTTGGAGTCTCGGACTGCCTCTCATCGACGACAACATCAAGAGGAAAAGCTTGCCCGTTTACTTTGGAGGGATTTCTTTCATCAAAATTTTGGGACCGATCACAGGATTCATCATCGGAAGTTTTTGCAACAAAATCTACTACACTTCTCCGAGTAAGTATTTTCCAAAAATTACCTATAAGCCGGAATTTAAAAAAGAAAACATCTCAGACAGATTTCCATCTAATTCTAGAAAACTAGACGCTAGTGATGATGAAATCTATTTCAGCTCCGAAAGGATTGACTCCGAACGACCCCACTTGGATCGGGGCCTGGTGGCTCGGGTTCCTCCTCATAGGGTCCGTGACGTTCATCCCCTCAGTCGCACTTTTCTTCTTCCCTGCCGGGGACCCGAAGTCCTCGAAGATTTCTGATATTCCTGGTGAAAAACCTCTGAACAAAAGAAAAAGTTTGAAACTCTTCGATCGTCACAGAAACGCAGATTCAGAATCTGAAAATTCCGAAAAATCTGAAAAATTAAGTATGAAAGAAAAAGTCAAGAGTAAGATTTTACTTCTTTTTAGTTTCTCAGTTTAATTTCTAGATTTTTTGAAATCATATTCGGAAGTTGTCAGATCGAAAATCTATGTCGGGTCTGTCGTCGGAAGGATCATGGACGTCCTCGCCCTCAAAGGCTACATGATCTTCCTTCCCAAATATCTCGAAAACCACTATGGACTTCCGCAATATAAAGTTCAGCAATACATGGGTAAGTATTTTCTAAATTGTTTCCTTTTCTGAATTTTAAAATGAACAAATTCCAAATTAATTTTTTCGTTTTTTCTTAAAATTCTATTTCCTCAGAAAAAATATCAATAATCTCGATCTAATTAATCTCATTTTGCAGCCATGTTCGGAGTTTTTGGATTTGCATGTGGTACTCTCACAGGAGGTTTCTTGACGAGAAAATTCAAACTGAATGGAAGAAGAGTAACTTTCTTCGTTCTCGTCGTTTCTGTCTTGAACGTCGTCGTCTTTTTCTCAAAGTCTTTCTTTGGTTGTCACTCCATCGTAAATACTATCGGGCAAAATGGAGTGTAAGTTTTTAAAGATCACTTGAAAGATCTCTAATTTCCTTATACTTTATAAATCCATTTTTCAGTGCCACAAACTTCAACTACACTACAACTTGCAACTCTCCCTGTGGATGTGAATCAGTCAGTCTCTTCCCAGTCTGCGATTCCACTGGCCAAGTTTTCTATTCTCCATGTCACGCCGGATGTCGTCACGTCAAAGTCGAAGATTTAGCCTCCTATCAATTGGAATTCTCCGATTGCGAGTGTGCTGCTAACGGAATTGTTACAAAAGAATACTGTAAAGACGACTGCGAAATAATGTACAAACTATTTTTCGCTACCGTAGTCCTGTCTGCTTTCATCGCTGGAACCGGTGTTGTCCCCGGGATGTTGATTTTACTCCGATCCGTCCCTTCCAGTACCCGCTCCATAAGTCTCGGACTCCAAGGCTTCCTCGTCAGTCTCTTTGGAACTCTTCCTTCCCCCATGCTCTGGGGTGCTTTGATCGATTCCGCTTGCCTCGTTTGGGACAAAACCTGCAATCACCGGGGAGCTTGCATAATCTACGACCCCGATACCCTCAGAATGCGGATGCATATTCTCTATTGTGCCATCCGATTGACTGCTTGCACCACTGATCTCTACGTCTGGTACCACTCTAAGGACCTAAATATTCTCGAGGAAGAAGATGAAAAGAAGAAACCCGAAGAAGTCGCTGAAAAAGAGGCTGCCGAGGCTATGGAGAACATCCCCATGAATCAAATACATTAACCACAGTTAGCCAAAGATAGTTCACGGGTTATATATCGACTTTCTGGAAAAAAATAATAAATTACATGGAATTCAAAAAAATCAGTAAATTCTATCATATAACTGTCCATTCCCAATTCCGCGACGTTCACCTTTTTGAAGACCGCAGTTTATATCAGACATGTAAGCTGTATTGATGCCAAAGTAGTTGCCCTAAAACAGTCGAATTAAGACCGAAAATTACGAAATCCAATATCCACATATTTTTAAGATCTCGAGCATCTTTAAGACTTCTATCCTGTTAAAAATAAAACTTACTTTCAAATTTTGAACAAAGTCCTCAACATTCTGCAGTGGAAGAGGTTCAGAATGGAAATATCTGTGTTCCAAAGCTTCTGCAGCGGTCAATCGTTTTTCAGGATCCAAAACCAGCAATTGACTGACGAGTTCCACCGCATAAACATTAGGAATAATCGATCTCATCACTTGAAGCAACGTTGGAGGCCCCTTTTGTAATCCTGTTTTCAAGTTGTCAAAGTACGGTAATTCGTCACAGCCAGGCATCGTTTTCGGCGAAATCGTTCCACAGAGATTCGAAATTAAAGCGAGCTGATGGACCTCCGTTTTTCCTGGCAAAATCGGCATTCTATTCCAAAACTCTGCTATTATACATCCAGCTCCCCAGAGATCAATTGCAGAAGTGTACAATTTAGATCCAAACAGAATTTCCGGAGGCCGATACCACATCGTCACAACGTTGCTCGTGAATAATTTGTTCGAAGCCGTCCTTGTGTCTCTTACCAATCCAAAATCCGCCACCTTCAAGTAACCATCCGCAGAAAGTAAAATATTTGCGGATTTGAAATCTCGATGAATAAATCCGTTTTCATGAAGGTAAGCCAAACCAAGGAACAAGTGGTGGATCAACGTCTTCACGACATGGGGTTCCTTCCTCATGTCCAGCCTCGTCAGTATTCCAGCGAGGTCGTGATTGCAAAACTGAGAAACCATGTAAAGGTCCCGTTTTCCATCACAATCCTTGAAGCACATGTCGATCAACCCGAGGATGTGGGGGTGTTTCAGCCGCTTCAGAGTCTGGAATTCTCGGATCGCTGTGATTGGGAACTAAAAACCATAAAATTACAAAAATCGAAAATAAAAACTATCTCAAAACTCCAAGAAATTTCCCCGAATTCAGAAACAACAAGAAGTTAGAAAGATCTTACATTATTGTGTTCTTCCATTCTTATCTTCTTCAAAGCCACCATAAGTCCGTCCGACAACCGACAAGCCTGGTAGACCTCGCCGAAAGTTCCTTGTCCGATCAACTTTATCCGCTCGTAACTGCCCTCTTCCTGAGTCAAGACCGGTTTCTTGCTCATCAACATCGACGTCGCGAACACCGTGATATCATCCACCATCGACGAAACTAAAATAATATATGGAATCACGATATAAGGAACTATTTCGTTAAAAATTAAAAAAATAAAAACCATCGTCGGTGTCGATGAACGGCGACATGGAGTTCTCGAGACGACGTTTCTTCCTCTGCGGATGTCCGGGTGTGATGACAGGGGATTCCCGAAGCTCACCTTCCTCCAGATCTCTCGACATCATCAGATTTCAGAAGTTGCAGATAAAATTAACAAATCCTGCTCCTGCAAAAAAACGAAATTTTCCGTTCAAGAAAAAAAGTAACTTTTTGGCTTCTTTGGTCCCATTCAAGACAGATTTGCCACGAAAGTTCAGATGTGGCCTACTTTGGCAAAGTGAGAAAAAATGCTCGTTTTCGTTTCGCCAATGTGCACAATGTTTTCGTTGCAGGATTCTCGTTCCTTTGAAATGAATGATTTTTTCGTTGTAGGATCTTCATTTTTCACTGTTGTTTGAAGAAATTAACTATATTTTCATGGTAAAATTATTCTTTTCCGCCTTTATGAAAGAAAAACGTGTTTATCATCATTTCTTCAAAGTAGTTAATTTCGAATAATTTATATATGAATATATTTTATGTTGACTTTTACACTTTCCGATACCCGCATATTAGACCCAAGCCAGTAAAATTAGTAATCATCCAAGGAAGTTTTGAAGCCGGGTGTAAGCCCTCCTGTCAACGATCGCCTTTCTCCAGAACACAAAGTACGTGAATCCAGTTGACGAAAATAACATCACCAAGACGAAGTAGCTGAACTTTGTTTTCGGCGGAGTCGATTTCGAATAACACGGTTTATATACAGATTCGTTCGTGACGGTGCATCTGAATTTGTCGTAAAATCCAGTTTCACGACAATATTCTGAAATTTTCTAGTTAAAAAATAATAAGAGAATAATAACGCACGAGTCTTCATCGCGTTCAGTTCGAAGTCAGAGCAGGGAATACATGAATTCAGAAGCTTCAACGTGCCCGGATCACTGCAATCCAAGGAGCCAGTTTTTCCTTTTGACTGAAATTTTAACTCATTGTGTGATTAAAAACTACAGTATCATTGAGGAATTGTTTCAGTACGAATTTCCAGATATTTCCAGAGTTCGAAAATTCGAGATATTTTTTTTGAACATTTTATGGGATTTTGGAATATTCCATAAGTTTTTGTTGAGTTCTTAAAACCTGTAGGGTTTTTTTCATTAAGATTCGAGGGTTCCCGGAATTTTCGGTGAAAAACATTTAAAATAAATTCGCCACAAAAACTAACCTTGTCCGGTTTTCCTAAGTTTCCTTTTCTTCCGAGGGAAATCCTGTCAATAATTTTAGCAGTATCGTATCCGGTCTCTTCCACGTATTCCTCGAGTAACAAAATCGTCAAAGAAGCAGTGAGTAAAATCCCAATTAAAATAAGCATTTTTTTCGTCGTGCAAGTCTCGATCATCTTTGAATCTGTCAAAACAACTGAAAAAATATCTTGATCAAAATATCCGGAGACAGTAGTCACGTCAGTTCACGTATCTCGAGAAAAATCAAGACCACATTATCGTATAAATAAAAAATAAAGCATATTACGTAACTGCAATCTTGATTGGAAGATTCCAAAATTTCATTTCGAGGCAAACTGCAAAATCCGGCTTTTTGTACTTTTCTTGCTTTTCAAAACGATCCAAAACTGTTATTTGATCCATTCCAAGAACTACTTGAAGACAGTTATCGTGGATTGTCTGAATCAAATTGCCTAAGGCGATAAACAGGCAGATTTACGCAACCCAAAAGGACTAGATCAAAAAAATTCAGGAAAATTCCATTGTTTGCAGAAGACCACTTTCCGTCAACGGAAATCTTCTTCTTCGAAAAAGGGACGGAAACCGGCCAAACAATCTCAAGTGGATTTCTGAGATTTAAAAATTCTGGAAGAATCCAAGGAAACCTGGAAGGAACTCATTTTCCTTAGCCATGATTCCCCGAAGCTGTCTTCGACTTGTAATTTCAGTATTTTCACTTACAGTATTCCTATCTACAGTAACAGCAGATGATTATTTGTCCGACTTCGAATCAAACTCCGGAAGTCCCACCACAAGAAACTACAACACTGAGCCTTCTAACAAGAATACCAACAACGATGGCGGAAACATGAACAACGCTGTCATGTCCAATTCTCTAGAACAAGGAAACTACGTAGAACCCCCCTTGAACATCCCGACGGTCCCACCCTTACCTCCACCACCAGGACCTAGTGCCAGCGGTAAGCTCCCTCCAAAAAGCGAAAGCCCATTAGATTAAACACCCTTTAGTAACTTCCTCAGGATGCGGCGGAAATTCCCCCTCTACACCGTCGGTAGCGGTCGGAGGCTGTGGAGCGACTTCGGTGGCAGCAGGAGGAGGAGGTTGTGGAGGGGGTCCTGTTCCCATAGGAGCTCCGGTCTCATCAGGAGGTGGTTGCGGCGGCGGAGGACCTGTCCCCATAGGAGCTCCATTCCCAGTAGGAGGTGGTTGCGGTGGAGGAGGTCCAGTTCCCATAGGAGGCGGTTGCGGGGGTTTTGCCCCACCACCAAGTCCCTGTGGCGGAGGTTTTGGGCCTCCTCCTCCTTCCCCTTGTGGAGGATCGTTCTTTCCACCCCCTAGACCCCCCTGCGGAGGATGTGGAGGTTGTCAAGCCCTCCGTCCTTGTCTCCCACGACCCCCCTGTTTCCAGACTCCTCCTATTTGTCCACCTCCTCCTTTGTGTCCTCCTCCGATACTCTGTCCTCCACCCCCACCTCCATGTGGCTGCAACCGACCTCCACCGCTGCCTTGTGGGGGTTGCGGACTACCTCCCAGACCTCCATTGATAGTCCCCGGTAACTGCGGTTTCGGAGGTTGCGGAAGACCCCCGCCTCAAAACGATTGCTGTTGCAATTGCCAACGACCCTGTGGTGGCGGAGGTGCCTTCTTCGCGAGAGCCAGAGGCGTCAGAACGAACTCTCGCTTTGACAACTACTTCCAAAAAAATGAAATGTGCAACAGTATCCGTCTACGGGAAATGATAAAGGAAGGAATATCAAATGATCCGGACGAATCCAAGAGAAGAATCCAGAGAATTGCCCAAGGAAAATTCGGAAGAGCTTTCAACGTCATCTGTGGAACTGGGGAATTCAGTTTCCTGACTCACACATCCATATACTGCCAGTACTCCATGCAAAGAGTCACCTGCTATGCCTTCCAAGTCGTCTGAAAAAATACCAAAAAATTAAAGGTATTTCAGCGTTTTCTTGACGCTTTCGTAGTGCATGTCTTTCGATAAAGTTTTTATTTTTTTGCAATCTGTACAAACAAGAATAAAAATAGCGATACCAAACTTTCGGTGAAATATAGTTTCCCAAGTTAAACCAACATAAAGTAAATTTCTAAGTAGAAATCGATGTAAAGTAGTTCCAAATTGAAATCCATATGAAGAAAGTTCTCTAATAAAGGTCCATATGAAATAGTTTTCTGATTTGGAATCTGTAAGATCAATTCCCAACTTGCACTCCATATACAATAATTTTGAGCTTGAAATCCATAAAAAATAAATCCCTAAATTGAAGTCCACAAAGATAACCCAAATTCAAATCCATAAGTCGAAATCGAGATTTATAAAGTCTACTTTCCCACTCTGAGGACGGACCAATCAGTCTGGCAGAGCGGACAGCGGTTGTTCTGCTTCACCCACAGCGCCATACAACAATTGTGGAAACTGTGGTTACATTCACCCCATACAACAACGCAATCTTCGATTTTTGCATCACTCTGGCATCGTAAACATGCTTCTGTAAAAATTTTGTGAGGAATTGATATATGAACAAAAAAGCTTAAAAATTTACCCATGAGATTCACTCTGCAAATCGCGCAAGTGTCGCATTCCACGTCCCACGTCCATAAAGCCACCGGATTCCATCTTTTTATCGTGAAAAGCTTGGAATTCGATGAAGATTCTGCCTGGATGGATTCTGGATTATCTACGTCCATTTTGTAAATCAGGAATAAAAATTAGAAAACAGAACAGCAACGTTGGTTATCCAAATCAGCTGAAATTGACGAGTTCGCTCCTGACACGAAATTTCGAAATGTTCTTTTTTTAGAGATTGAATTTGTACATTCTGAAAGTTACTAAACTCCTCAAAATTTGATGAGGTTTGACAAACAAACATTCAATGGAAATTTAAAAATATGATCTAAAATCTTATGTTCTGGAAGTTGCTAAGGAATTTGAAAATTCCGTGATATAGAAGATCTCTTTTTAACTTCAATTGTGCTTAATTACTTTATTTTATCTTAAAATTTCAAAATAACAAAACAATCGGATTTTATTTCTTGAGTATCCAATTGTATGTTGGATCTCACCTCTAGAATTGACTGGTCATCATTGTTCGAAGGATATTGGATCCCAGATTTCTCTTTGTCAGTCTTCATTTTTTCAAAAAACAGAAATCCTGTCTTAATTTTCTGGAACTAAAGTCCACTTTTCAAATTTTCGAAGATAGAATTCCAATTTTTCCAAGTCTTCGAAGATTTAAAATCCAATTCTTTAAATAAAAATGATCTCTTATAGAGATAACAATTTATATTAATATTAATAGAACCAGTCAACGTCAGAGATCAGGAAAAATCACTGTTGAGGAGGATTCGATTTTTCTTCGGGTTTTGGTTTTTCTTCCGAGGACTTTGTCGACGAATTGACACTTTTGTTGAAGACCCTCCTTCCTCTTCCTGGCTGATACAAAGCACGTTCCGGTCGATCTTTGTTCCTCTGAAATTTCTTGTCCGATTTTTGTTCTTGAGATCCTCCAGAATTTCCTTCTCTCTTCGATTCCGTCAGTTTCTGATTTTCTGTACTGTGTTGTTTTTCAACTCTTTGAGGTTTATCTTGTTGAATTGGATTTTCCTTTTGAGGTCTTTCCGAAAATTCTTTTTTTGGTTTTGACGAAAATCTTTCTTTTTTGTCCTTCATCTGACTTCCAGATGGTGTTTCTTTCTTCTTCTGATCAAATTCTTCTTTCTTCCTATCAACTCTTTCTTTCTTCTGATCGAATTCCTTTCTCGAGGAAGATTCTTTCGGATTCTTCGGTTTTCCTTTCGACTTCTTTGAATTATCAGCTAAAATATACGTATTAATAAATACAAAATATGAACATTTAGAGATCTACTCACATGTATCTTTCCCGGGTCCTTTTCCTTTCCTTGATTTCAACGCAGAATGGGCTTGTCTTATGAAGAAGTCCGTCAACGGAGTTTCTTGACAAATTCCTTGAGCAATTTTTCTTTCTCTTTCGACAATCTCGTTAACAAGAACATCGAAATCGACTTTTTTCCCTGTATTGTTTTCTGCTTCTTCCAGAAACTTTATATACCCTACATCTTCCGAAATCGGTTTATTTTTGGACTTTGCCGTTGAAGGGTTTTTGTTGAAATCTTGATTAGGTGATTTTTCAACTGTAATTCTGCTTTCCTTTCCTTCGAAATCTGTCAAAACTTGTCCGTGGAATTTCCTTTGGAATTTTAGAGCTTCTTCAAAATCATCGAGAACTAAGAAGGCATATGGCAACCCGTCATCTTCGAGAAATTTCTCCGGACTTCGAAACCAGAATCGTTCGTGGGAAGGAAGTGGACCAAGTACTTTCAGCAACTCCTCCTCTGTCATCCCGGCGGGAATTCTCCGGATGATCATCTGAAGTTCATATATAAAAATCACAAAAACAATTTTAAAAAAGTAAGACGAACTTTATAGTATCTTTTTTTACTTTTCTTTGGTTTCTTGTCTCCTGTTTCTTCATTCTTCTGTTTTTCCGATGTAACTACAGCTTCACCCATCTAAAAATTAAGTTTACAAAATACCGAAATAGTTAAAATCATCCAAATTTAATCAAAATAAAAAATATCACATCGTAAAAACGATTAAGAAACAACTTCCGTATTGACAGTCTACTTCTCGAAACAGCATATAACTATCGAAACAGAGCATAAGTGCAATCGTGAAATAATAACTTAGACTAGACGACTCTCAATGATTCTCTCTAAGGCATATTTGTGAATAAAAACATGGTTAAAGTCACTACAAATGGCAGAAAAATTATCAGTCTTCAATTTTTTGAAGAAGAGGGTTTTGCTTCAGAATCGGATTCTTCTTCCTCCGGGAAATCATCTTCTCCTTGTTCCTCCAAAGATGGCGAAGGAGATCTGCTCACGAGATCCCTCAAAATGTGTCCGAAATCCAGCCTGCCGTCCTTGTGGAAAGTTTCGACGAAGCCCTTGATGAACTCGTCTGACCGATTTTTCCATCCTCGAACCAATTCTGCGCTTTTTTGCTTCAGTTGGTCCATATGATTTTGAAGTTGGTACTTTTTCTCCTGAAGAAATAGTTCAATTTAGTAAGGAATTAAAAAACTAACAGCGAAGAATCCGACACCGAGTTCCTTCCCGGAGTAGCCTCTCTGGAGGTTCCTTCTCACGTACTTATCGTAATCCTTGATGATTCTCGTGACGACATCGCTCGTCGAAACCCCTTCCGTTCTCTGTGTTTCGACAAACATATCTTCTTTCCGGAATTTTTCGTACAAATCTTCTTCTCCCGGAGCGACGTAAGGGATAGCATCGTGAGCTATGAAATCCACCTTCAACTCCTTGAGGAAGTCCACCGTGACGTACCAAGGCGAATTTCTATAAACCTCATCAACGTAACGACAATGTCTCACAGCCTCGTAACGTTCCGTTTCGCTCGTCACAGTCCTACCCTTGAGTTTATGGGTGTCTTCATCACCGCACACTGAAAATCAACAATATCACAAAAAAGTTAACGTCGTGGGAATAAAACTAATATTTCTATGAAATCATTGCGAGAATTTGCAGGACTTTCTGATCAAGGACAAGAATCGAAATTCTAGAACTTTCTAATAAAAAATGAAAACTAGAAATTCATATTTATATATAATTGCAAAAGTTCTAAAAGTATCGGCAAATTTTGAATCACGTTATCATAAAACTGCTATAAAATTTCGAAACGCTTTCCCGACGCGAATTCTCAGAACTTTTCGATAAGGACCAAAAACTATGAAGTTTAGTCTCCATATGTGATTCCAGGTATCCCAAAAGCATTCGATAAATTCTGAAAGCCATAATCTAAGGAATTTATCCAAAAAGCTGTTCTAGTCGTAGTAATAAAAATAAACAATAGTTATGATTATGTTAATATTAAGGATAAAGATTTTTTTAGGTTTTAGAATTTAAAAACCTTTACTAGTTTTTAGAGTGAAATGAGAAACTGACCTCCGACGATGAGATAAACGTTGGGGAAAGCGTTTTTGGCCTGTTTCAGCTGATTCGCGTGGCCGTAATGGAACAAGTCGTAAATACCGTCGGCGTAGACCCTGATCGGTCTTCCGGCTGAAAATCCATATATAAACCCTACTTTTTCCACTCCTATTTCACCTGTATTGTTGTTTGCCATCTCCAGAGTGACTTTTTTGGAGTAATCCACTTTGTTTCTCTCAACAATAGCTCCAGGTTCATCACTGTAAGGTGCGGGTTCGTTCAGAGCAAGTCTTCTATGGGAAAGACAGTAGTTGTTTCCGTTCTCCTCTGGTTGGGAAATCTGGGAGCTTTTCCTGGGTCTTCTCTTGACTGGTGGAGTGAGTTCCCCCGTCGAGTTCCGCTTCCTCAGTTGCCGAGTGGACATGTTTATTTTCTGAAGCTTCAAATAGAAAAATCACAGAACAACTTTTTTCGAAATCCACGTATCTATATATTATTTATATATACGTGTTACATGGCCACAAGAATTCAAGGATAATTTTGCCCAAAAGTTCACGAGTTTATATCTCTCTTTACGTATATCGGAAATCCATAGAAGGCACAAGAAAAAATCATTCAAAATCCACGAATTGGTACGTTTGTTTTTTAAATCTACTAAACAGTTATGAAGATTCTGGAACAAATTTGCCAAAATCTCACGAGACACGTGGAATCAAACTTTACTACAAAAGATCGAATGTCGCCAGTTTTATCGTCAATCAAGAATGTCCGTGACAAGAGAAGACAAAGGTCGAAAGAGGAAAACGCTATCGCTCGTAATCGAAGGCGGCAAGTCTGGCCTTCCGCCCGTTTCGTTGCCAGATTTTCCCACACATTTGTTTACACTTGGTTTCGAAAAAAGTCAAAAAAACAAGAAAAAATTGATTTCCATTTTTAAAAAGATAAAATTCAAAGGAAGTTTAAAGTTTTTTAAAATAATGGCGTGATCAGGAAATATGGAAAAATTGGACAGATAATCCTCATAAAAACGACCTATTGGACGATGAAAGTCTAGTTTTTTTTTCGCCTCTTTCGAAAAAATTCAGAGGAAATTTTTTGAAGTGTGTTTTCTTAT
>VOSG01000057.1:0-56742 GCA_009761265.1 Halicephalobus sp. NKZ332
CATTTTGCATTGGCTTGGGCCATAGATCAGTGGCTGCACTCTTCCTCGAGTCCATTCCACACTTCCATCGACGAGTGTCCGACGACATGTGAATTTCATATATTTGTACCCCAACCTCTCGCCATTAAATAGCGTAACTATAGTAGGCTTATTAAAACTGAAGATTAAAATCATTATACTCATATGCTATTATAAAAAGGGAAAATGGATGTTGTTACAAAAATATTTCAAAACCGCTTTTGGAATAGTTTGTATGCCAGTTTTGATTTTACATGACACTGACTTCGTAATTTATGCACGTAATCAGGAGTTCGAAAGTTATCACAATAAAGAAAAAGATTATAGGCCTGCCGGAGATGGACCGCTTCACTTGTTAAAAATGAACTCCGAATAAAGTAAAAATACTAACCTTGTGGAATTCTCGTATAGAAAACTTTTAATAATGAATAAATGTTTTTCTCTATTTTTTCCTTCTTTAAGTACATCATTGAAACTATAGAGAATTGACTTGTAAAATACAAGAAACACGAAAGCAAAAGCAATTAATATTGTAAAAACCCCTGTAAATTGACAACTTAGGATTTTCATCGAGAAGTTAAACAAATAAAATTTCAGAAAGAACGCAATAAACTTCGATAACAACGATTCACAATACGTACTTTAAGATCAGCTTTGAAAAGGGTTAACAGGGCATTATCGTTGATTTGAATGAAGATTACCTCGTTTGAATTGAAAGGAGTCCATTCTATTCTACGTAGTCGTTCGGGATCGATTGCTAGATAATAATAGAAATTAAAAGATTATATCTTCACAAATTAATCGTGGAAAAGGTTCATAGAAATCTCCCGAAAAATTCAAAAGTCAATATTTGAATATTGAGAATTTATAAAATAAAAGATAATATTTATTGTAAAACAACTTCTAGGATTTACAATTTTATTTCAACTATGCTCTAAAATCTAATGAAAACGTTTAGAACTAAAATTTTGTGAAAAAGTTATGGTTTGAGACAAATTATAAACAGCCATCTTGAGCCTCGACAAAGGAGGTATTAGATCTCTCGTGCCATGTCACCTCCCCCATTCTCAGGGGTTCTCTGTATTCCGTTCGTATCTTCACCACCTCAAACTCCTGTTTCGGATACTCGCATGTCTTGTATGTGGGACACTGTTTGAGACCGTTCTTACGAGATCCAATGATGAGATTTTGATAGCATTTTAAAATAAGATAGTAGAAAATTTTGAAGTCCGGATAGCTCGAAGGGTTCTGGAAAGATAGTATTATTATGCTGTTGAAATAATTATACCATTTTTGCTTTTTCACGATGCACATTTCCTAAATTTTCTCTAGAATAAAAACTCACGAATGGAAAGTTATATTTTCCGAAGAAATTACTTAGATTATTCTCCAGAACTTTCCCATCCAAAAATTCTGTCGCATTTCCAATAGCTATCCTGCTCTTATCATCTATCTTATCCCCGCCATAAGTAAGGTTGTGAGTATGTAGAATGACAATATGCTCTCTATTTGCCGTAACTTCGTTGAATTCGGGTTTTTCTGGAAACATCAACCAGTGGATCCAAACTCCAGCGACTCGTTCTGGCCTCACGACGACCTTAGGATCGATGGCCTTTCCACTGTAAGTGATTTCGTTCACGGCTCTTTCGAGACTGAATTTGTTTCTTTTTGTGAAAGGTGTGGGTAAATGGGAATGGAGTCTAGTGATGGAGAATGAGGCAGCGAAGGGATTGAGGTTGGCTATTCTTTGGAGTTGTGAGACGAAAGAACCGGACTTCGGACTGATCAATACATCGTCCCAATCTGTGAAGGCAATGAATTCCGCAGAATCTTTGAATTCATAAAGACATTCGTGAGAGTTTGTCATTTGATGCGAATATTCTGTTTCTGAATCTGGATCATAAGGAAGGGAATAACTCTGCCCATTCTATAAATTAAATATTAACAACACTAAATTACATCTATGAATATTGAATATATATTCTAAAAGAACTCACCATTTGAGGAGCTTTGTACCCATGTCTGATGGCCATGAGACCCTCTTTCTCGTATAGTTTCATGAGTTCCATAGACTGCTTGAGGGCACAGTTGACGTAGGCCACGACGAGATCTCCTCCATGGAGTCGGAAGGTCTCCATCACAAACAACAACAGAGCCCAGTCATCGAACGCGATCATTCTGCTCATACAGCTCACCAACGACCTCTTCTTTTTCTCCGGTCGAGTCAAGGAGAACTTAAATGAATAATCCAAAAACTAAAGATACTAACTTTAACTTACGTTTCTGAATTCCATAATTTGGAGTTCTTTGTTCTTCATTCCTATTTCATAGGAAAGAGTTTCAGCGAGGTTCCCGGAGTAAAAAGGACAGACGAGTCTGAATGTGGTCATTTTGCATTGACTTGGGCCATAGATCAGTGGCTGCACTCTTCCTCGAGTCCATTCCACACTTCCATCGACGAGTGTCCGACGACATGTGAATTTCATGTATTTGTACTCCAACCTCTCGGCATTAAACAGGGTAACTATAGTGGGTATATCAAAACTGGAAATTGAAAATCAGGGAAAACAACTGTAAAACAAAGTCCTAACGTTTTGGAATTTTCATAGAGAAAACTTCTTACAACAAAAAATTGTATTCCTCTATTTTTTCCTTCGTTAAGTACATCGTTGAAACTATAGAGAGTTGACTTGTAAAATACAAGAAACAAGAAAGCAAAAGCAATTAATACTGTAAAATTCCTTGTAAATAGAAAAGGTCGGATTTTCATTGAGAGGTGTAAAACTTCAGTTGGAAAATGTTTAGATTTCCACCAAGACGTTAAATAAAATTTCAGAAAGGACGCTATAAACTTAGATAACAACGACTCACAATATGTACTTGAAGATCAGATTTGAGAAGGGTTAACGGAAAACTATCGTTGATTTGAATGAAGATTACCTCGTTTGAATTGAAGGAAGTCCATTCTATTCTACATATTCATCCGGGATCAATTGCTAGATAATAATAGAAATTAAAAGATTATATCTTCACCAATTAATCGTGGAAAGGGTTCATAAAAATCTCCCGAAAAATTCAAAAGCCAATATTTGAATACTGAGAATTTATAAAATAGAACATAATATTTATTGTAAAACAACTCCTAGAATTTACGAAATTTCAGTTTTAAGTATTTTCACTAGATTTCAGAATATAGTTGAGATAAAGTTGCAAAACAGCTATGGTTTGAAACAAATTATAGACAGCCATCGTGAGCCTCGACAAAAGAGGTACTGGACCTCTCATGCCACGTTACTTCTCCTATTTTCAGAGGTTCCCTATATTCTGTTCGGATCTTCACCACTTCTAATTCCTGTTTCGCGTACTCGCATGTCTTGTATGTAGAGCACTCTTTGAAACTATTCTTACGAGATTCAATAATGAGATTTTGATAGCATTTTAAAATGAGATAGTAGAAAACTTTGAAGTCAGGATACCACTTCGCGATGATCTCAGAATAGATAAACGTATTATACTAATCTCGACGATAATTTGAAATCATATGAACAGTGTTATATCAATGCCGACGATGATTTGAAACCACAGACACTGTCGAATCACTCCTGGCGAGAAGAAGAATGTATGTCTATTCTCGGCCGCCAAAATGGGCTCGCACCTTTTTTTTGTTTCTGCCGTCGCTCGTCTCGGAGTCTACCCAAGGTCTGTCTGATTCCTCGATTCTTCTGAATCTTCAATTCTTTTGATTTGATTCTTTTATTTCCCCAATTCTTAATTTTCTTCGTGACTTATCAATTTTGATTTTTCTCGATTTTCCAAATTTTTTGGTCTAAATCCTTCTTGATCCACATCCGACTCGCTGGAACCTTGTGAGAGAAGGTTCCCTGATATTTTGGTTGATTTTGAATCCAATGTGCACAATCGAGTCTTTGAAGAAGGATTTCAATCAAAAAAATGGTTTCTTGAAAAATCGACAAGGTGAATTTTTATATTCTTAAAAGTATTTTATTTATTTTTCGATTTTTAGTAGAGAAAACGAACCTCAGAGAAGCTCTAGAATTGCTGGACGAGGCCCCGAAAAGTAAATTCGTGCAGAAGAATGGATCCGGAAATTCTGAAATCGATGAGATGGCCGCGATGATCGAAGCCACCCTGGACGAAGGTAATTCGAAAAAGTTCACTTCCATCAAGAATGAAGTTCCCAAAGATATGAAACACGTCAAAACAGTCCCTAATTCTGCTATGAAGAATGCCGAAATTTCCAAAGATACCAGGCCCGTTAGAATGACCCTAAGCCCTGCTATGAAGACCAACGAGATTCTGAATAATGCCAAGCACGTTAGGACTATTGAAGACAAAATTCAGAAAAAGGATTTTGATCCCAAGCCCGCAGAAATAGCAAGAAAACGTTTTCTAGAACCTTCATCTCCACAAAATCTACTCGATGCTAAGAAAGCCAGAATTCAGCAAGCTCTTTCTGCTTCTCATAGACCAATGGAAAAGAAAAACATTGGAATAAATGGGCCAAATGGTATGCTTTCATATATAAGGATTTTACCAACGAGTTTTAGGATAACTTTCATATATGGGGATTTTTGACTAAAAGTATTTGTTGACAAATTTCAGGAAAACCTTCATATATCCATCCTGTCCGCAACAGCAAGCCCCTTCCTGTCCATGCTGAGCCTATCACTGTGAAGCCGGTTCCCCAAAGTACTCTTGCTGGAGGAAGAAGCACGATTCATGGAAGGAAAACGATGTCGATTCGAGAACAACAAGAAAAAATCAGTAGAAAAAACATTTCCGAACTCGTTATACGTCTCAAAGCTGAAAACGAAATTGAGGTAAATTTTTACTTTATCCGATAGTTTTATTCTTCGAGTTTTTCAGAAGAAGTTCCAGAAGCCTGTTGCTCGATCAGTTAAGGATAATTCCGGAAAGAAAAACACCCATGCCGCTGCCTTTGGAGCTTTGCAATCCGTTTCCCGCCTTCCTTTCGAGCTGGATAATGGTGAGAAATTGAATCATTGTGATTCCTTGCGGTTAGATGACGGAAAGAAGCCAGTTCCTCGTCTTTCTTCGAAGTTGCCCGGAGACAACGCCTCGATTTCTCGAGTTATGACTTAGGAAAATTGTTGAATGATTATTGTTACTATGTTCTGTGTTTATTTCTCAGTCGAAAGACATCAAAAAAGTTGGAAATTTTACAAAATTAAAGTTGTTTTTTATTTCTGGAAGAGTTTATTGTGATTTTTTGATAGGTTTCAAAGAAGAACATTTTTCGTAGTGATGACAGAGAATCGAAGACATTGTTTTCTGGTTTTCTTCGAAGAAAACCCAAAAAACAACAGCAGAAAAAACAGAAGCTAAGGATGAATAAAATCCGATCCAAAAAGTACTGATATGACCAGAGTACAGGATGATGGACCCGATGATGGCGTTTGAAGACCCGACGAATACCCCGAGAAAAAGTGAGGGATGATGGGGGAAATAACAACAATACAGTAAGAGAATCAAGGCAGTAGAATCTGAAAGAATAAAAATTACTCGAAAAATAAAATTTAAACTTACAGTTTCCGAGAAGAATGGCATATTTTCTGTCTTCGACCATATTGAGAAAAACTTCTGTGAAAATTCTGAAACAAGCGGCAGCTAATCCAAATAAAAAAGATAAATTCAAAAACAAAGATAAAAATGTTTTTGAAATAGCGAGAACTGGGGCGATGAAAACATCGAAAATCATCTGAAGAATAAGTTTCTCACTTTCCCTCTTCCTATAGGATCCTTGATGGGGTTCTCCACATGGTACTTCATGGGGATCTCCACATAATCCTTGAGATAGTACATCATAGGATTCTGAACTCTGGTCCTTGGGCGAGGAACTGTGGCTTCTGAGGTAATTATCGTTGGAACTGGACATCCTGAAAAAATGTGATGAAATCGATCGATAGAGGAGGCAAATGTGGGAAAGAAAAGAGGTGATTCATCTTCAGCGATTTCCGCGGACTTGAAACTCGCACTTTCTTGTTTATTTTTTATTCGACGAGTTGAAACTCCCTTAGAAAAGGTTTGGAGTGGAATTGTGGGAGTTCCCAGAGTAAGAAAATATGACGCAATTGTTTGTTTTTTAGTTAATTTTCTAATTAAAGTGAAAGTCCTATAGCAAAAGGATTGTTTATCCTTTAATTTAAAAAACACAAATTTCTTGCAGTAAAAAATGTACATAAAATTGTTAGTTTTTATTGGATTTTTAGTAAAATTATGGGAGTTCCTTCAATAAACCGATCGTCGTCGATTTTTGGATGAAATTTGGAATGGAAATATGGGGGTTTTCGCGAGAAAACAAATAACATTATTATTGATTTCAAAGTTAATCTTTATTAAAAACGACGAAAACCTTGCAAAAAATATTTTCGTCGATTTTTCAAGTAATTTAAAAAAGTACAAATTTTATTTAAAATATAATATTGACTTTAGATAGACGTTTAATTGCAGAAATAAAAATAAGAATTCTGTTGATAAAAATAAATCGTTTCAGATGACGTCTCTGATGAAATGATAAAAAACAAAGTCACGATTGATTTTGAGATATTTCCTCAAATAAAAAGTGGAATTCTCGTGATAAAAAATCATTGTCAATTTTCATAAAATTATTAATGTCACAGTTTCGGAGTTCCATAGAAAGTATCTGGGCCATCTGTCCTTTTGTTTTTTTGTATTTACAAAACTCGAATTTATGTCCGTCAAAATCATGTGATCCTCTGTTCTTCATCTCTAATCTCAAAAATAATAATTCTTTATTTAAAAAAATTATAATTATAAGTTATAAAATATCGGAAACAAATTCTGCTGGGTTTTTTGAATTCAAAATTATCAATTTCATGGAATTCCTGTATTCTTCTCAAATCGGATTATGGAAAGTCCTGTTTATGTTTACAATGAAAAGAAGAATTTGGAAAAAACAATTGATATTCTTGACACCACAGAACTAAAAACCTTTGTTCCATGAAGTTCAGTGAAATAAAGTAGGTACGGAAATTATCTCTGAAAAAATCTATCGAATTCAATTCTTTAAATTATATGAATCAAACATTAAGTTGTTGAAAAATTATCCATATTTATAATAAAAAAGAACTTTGAAAAAATGATTGACATTTTTAACATCGAGGAAGGTGGAATTCTATTTCTTGAAATTGATCGAAATTAATTGAACACGAAAATGGCTTCTGAAAAACAGTCATTGGTTCTATTTTCGTGAATCACCGTGACCATAGATGCTTCGACAACCAGAAGATTTGGTCCAATACCGTTATGTGATGAATAAATCTACTTCCATAGGTGTTCTCCAAGATCATCTGGTGATTTTGTGACATTTGTCCCTCTACAACACTTGACCCCTAGCGACTCACATCGCTTGTGAATCACTGGAAGACAAATGCCATAGGAGGGTAATTGTTGATAGAGAGTAAATATCACAGATGAGCAATTATTCCGAAGAACTTAATGTTACAGGGAATGCCTTATATTCTATCTGATATTCTTGTTCCTCGTGAATGCTGATCTTCGCACTATGCAAATCTCCTTCTACGTGAATTCCGAAGTGCAACCGACTTTTAACGAAAGTGAATGTGTTTGTTTTTCTCCAACATGGATTCCCGCTGGAAATTTATCAATGAAACATCAAAAATAAGGAAAAACATACATTTTACACAAAAAGTTGTCGTTTGATTTATTATTTTTGAATCGTCTTTGGCAAAAGCAGATGAATATCAATCTACTTTTTTAAAATAAATTTCAAAGTACTTCATTTAATTTGATATCCTTTTATCATCTGTGACAAAATATAGGCATTAATTCCCTTTTTCTCGGACAGTAGCTTAAATAACACGAGTCTCATCACGAAAATGTCATTGAATTTAATATTCTCTCATCACATTTGGCGAAAAGCGAGTGAACATTGATTCACTTTCTGTCAGGAAACAATAAAAAAAAATAAAGATTCTACGATGAAAATGTCATCCAATTTGCCGTTATTCCATCATCTTCGGCGAAATATAAATATAGATTCTGTTTCCATTAACAAGGTGGTTTTAAAGAAAAACAAGAATCCCACCACGAAGGCTTCACTTAATTTAGTATTCTTCTGTCACTTTTGATGAAACATGGACATTACTTTTCTTCACTAAAATGAATTTGATTCTTATTTTTATATCACTTTTGTGATTTTCCACGTAACGTCGAGCCCATAGATTTTCAACCCCTCATTACTCTTTCATTTATATTTATTTTTCTCTATTTTTTGGAGTAATAATCAATTGAAATCGGATTTATGTCTGTCGGACGAATCACATGAATTTTTTTCCAAAAAAATAGAATGCTAATGAAAATAATGGCCTTGATGAGGTGTTCCACATGTCCCGGTTTTATTTATTGACAAATTTATTTAAAATCATTATTCCAAAATTGATTCACCGTTTAAAGAAAAATCTGGTCAAAGGCCAATTTTTCTGATTTTTTTATTTTTAATTTTCAAAGTCTCTTCAAATTTAGGATTCTTTCAGAAATAATCAAACATAGAATTTCATATTTTCTGGTCTTGAATAGAAAGTTGTAGAAATTCGTACCGAGACGATTTTCTTGGAATTTTGTTTTGGGAATTTTTATTTTTACAATGACGATTCTAAAACTTTTGAGAACTACATAAATATGAGATTCATCAATTCCTGGCCCGACTTGAAACTTCCAAAAATTTCTCTTGAGACAATATCGAAAAAACAATTTGCTAGAATTTCACTTTTTTAATTTTTTTAATAATCTCATTTTAAAAATTTTTATAGTCCCTTTTTTTGTTCTTTGATTTTCAGCCATTTTTTCGTTTTTCTCGTTTTTCTCCGTTTTCCCGATCGAAAACAATAAGACCATTCCTGCTTTCCTGACGAGGAGCACTGGTATCGATGATGGACAAGATATTTATAAATATCAGTTTCCTCCATCGCTTTTTTGTCTCAAATAAGATATTACAAACGGATTTTTCTATGATATTTTTTGTTAGATAGAGTATCTATTACAGATATATTTCCTGAGTAAGATACTTATTAAAAATAAAATTTTCTCATATTTTCTTTGTCGTAAATAAGATATTCATAAATATCACTTCCCCCACAATGTTTTTGTCTCAATTTTCTAAAACAAATGAGCCCATAAAAACTCGTTTTTAATCTTGATCAAGGATATTTTTCTTTGTTCAAAATTCGATATTATTATGGAAATTAAAAACAAATTTTTTAACAATATATCTGGATAATAATTTCTGGACATTTTTATAAAATAATATCAATGTGACAATTAATCATATTTTTATGAAGAATAGTCCTGACACGAATTCCGAAATTTCCAAGAAACTTTGAGAATTTTTGATTTCCGATGATTCGTTCCAGAATTTTCCACTAAATTCTCGATGATTCGTGTTTTTTTAAAACAAATTTTAGATGAACCATTTCGAGAAAATTATTTCAACGATAATTATAAAATTAAATATAAAAACTTGAAAAATTTTTTGAAGTACTAGATGTTCCGAGAAAATAATTAACTCTGAAATTTCGTTTTTCAATATTTATTTTTGTTACTTAAAATTTTAATCTCTTCAGAAATATTTGTTTATAAGAAGTTTAATTTTCTCAGTAATATATTTGTGAAGATTTATGGTGTGGAAATTTAATTTTCTATAAATAAATTTTAAATTCTTAATAAAAAAAATCAGTTGTTTTTATTAGGGTCGCTGCCAAATCGGTCAAACTTGGTCTTTTTAGGTAAATAAAAATGTTCCAAATAGTTTTTGAATTTTGATGACTTGACAAACATCGAGTTCCCGGATTTCCCAAGTTCATTGAATTTTTGTATTTTGTTACTTTATGAAATTTCTGTATTTTTTAGGTCTTTATTGTTGGTTTTCGTTGATCTTACTTTCTTGTTTACAGAAGTTTGTAAAATTAAATATTAGTTTTTCGCAGAAAGAGAAGGATATTTACTACTTTTTAGGAACCAATAGTCTCGGAATAAAATCGAAGAATTACACTTTTTCTAACATACAGAAGAATTTCTCAATCTTGTATTTTTTAAATAAGAACTAATTCCGAATTTATATTATATTTCTTGATTTTTAATAAAATAAAAGTTGGGATAAACCTAATAGTGGAAAGATTATAAAGGTCCGTCCGATATTTTTCGAGTTAGGATACTTTCTCTTCAGAAATGAATATTTTCAAAAGGAAATGTCAGAAATCAAATTTCTTTGTGATTTAATGGGGAGATTTTCCGATCTTGAATTTTTCGTAAAAATAGCTTCTATTTCGTATTTTTTCGATATCAAACAAAATGAGAAGCTGGTCTGGATCTAATAAAGGATAGATCATCGAAATCGGCCCAGTATTTGCTGAGTTTGAACGATTTAGGAAAATTTTTCTCGAAAAGGAATAAAACTAATTTTGGAACAGAACGTGAAGGATCGTGAATTATTTTTAAATATAAAAAATTTTAAAATTTAGTTTTTGTGTAAAAAATATTTTTTAGATATCTTGCAAAAAAAAGATTCTGTCATGGATCTTCAAGTGCCTTGAAATTACTTTTTTGAGTAACAATATTTGATTTCTGATTTCGAACAAAATACAACTGTGTGTGGAAATTTATATGAGTACACCATTACAATAACTTATATGAGTATATGTTTACCTATAAAAAACCATATGATTCAATAGTTACATATAAAAATCCACATGAATATGTAACTATAATAATCCACATAAAGATATGTTTATACATAAAAACCCATATGAAGATGTAACTCTATAAAATCTATATGAATATATACTCCCCATATGGATCTTCCACTAGTCTAAGAGGACATTTTAAAATTAAATTTGTCTCATTAAAATTTCAGCTCGATTTCTGCTGGAATTGCTTTATTTATTTAAACAGTCGCAATTTGCTGCCAATTTTGGACACTTATCCGTGCTCATCCTTTTTTCGATTTGGGTTTTTTTTCAATTTCGAATTTTTTAATTTTGGATTTGTCCAGTTCTTTGTTTCTGTGTTGATTTTTCCATTTTCGTTTACTTCCAGGATCCCATATCACGAGTGTTTGGCTTTCTGGTAAAACTGCAGTCTGGGAACTTGTTTACAGACTTTTTAGGGTTCTATATTACAAGTTTCTGAGCTTCTGATAGAACCGTATTTTTGAAACTTATTTACACAATTATTTAGGACATATATCACGCTTTTTTTGGATTTTTAGTAAACTGTATTTTATAAACTTGTTTACGAAAATTCTTTAAGGATTTCATATCACGGGGTTTTGGTATTCTAGTGAAACTGTAGTTTGAAAACTTGTTTACGAAATTCTTTTATCTTATTTGTTCATAATTGTATTCGTTTTTGTTAACTGTCTACTTTTCTTTCCTGGTTGTTTTTGACTGGTATATGAGATGAAAAAGATCGTTTTTAATTTCCATATTAATATTATAATTGGCATTCGTCCACTTTTTGTTAAGGATTCAAATTCAGTTGTATTGCCATCCCATCAAAAACTTTGATTTAGCATTATTTTACATTTCACTAGAGTTTACCCCCTTTTTAGGATTTTACATATTCTCGGAACAAAACTTGAAAAAATATTTTCTGGAAGCATAAAGTTCAAAGAATTTGTAGAATTTGTTTTCACAAAAGTACGAGATTGATTTCCAAAATATGGAGTCAATTTGAACGCATACTAATAATGTATACATTAATTTCTTCATCATCTGACTCATCCATATTTGTCAACGGTGACGTTGACGTTTCATCTGACCACTGGAATCCGGGATCTCATCCTGAAAGCTTTGTCTGGTGTTTACTCCTTTCGTAGACGAGATAAATCTCTATTTGTGTATCTTCCAGAAACCAAAGAGCTTCAGGTCCGTGTTAATTTCGCTTTTTCGTGTATTCCCCAGGAGTCGAAATTCTTTAAATACGTACTAATTTCTGTTTTTTCTAGAGTCCGAAGTTCCAGATTCTTATTATTCAATTTTCCATGCCCCAAGAATCATAATCTCTTGTTAAATTTAAGTCTTCGTGTTTTGATATTGCTAAACTTTATTGAACTATATAAGATAATTCCTTCATCCAGATGGTAACGAAACTGATATCGGGACGTGACATATCAGAGAGCCCGACTCCCTTGACTGTTGCCAGCCCGAGGACCCAAGAATGGTTCTCGCTCGAGGGGTACCTCTTCATGAAATGGCTCGGAGGTAAATTATCTCTATTTTCAATTCGAAAAATAATTTCAATTTTAGCCTTGACTTTCCTTCAATCAAAGAAGAAATTATATTTTGGATTAGATGAACATGAAAATAAATTGGTGTACTATAGGGATAAAACAGAATTCGACAAAAAGTGTAACAGATTGGGAACGATTCCTTTGGCCAATTCAGCTTGCACTTTGGTTGAGGGAAATCCGAAGGGATTTGTGGTACAGTAAGTTTTCCCTTTTTAGTTCGAAGTTCGTGTTGAGAAAGTTTCGCAAAGAATTTATTTCAAAACAATCTTATAGTGACACGGATTTCAGTTTTTAAAGAGTATAATGTAGTTTTCAAAAGTTGGTTGTTTTAGCGCTGAAGGAAAGAAGTACGAATTAGAGGCAGAGAACGATGAATGTGCCGAATGCTGGCTGAATGCCCTCCAAAATCGGAAAGATATAAACGAGAACAGCCTCAAAAATGGAGCCATCCCAGCTACTGTATTCGGGAATTTGAGGAGATTCAGATCTCGAAGCAGAAGTCTGGGGTCTCAAGAGGAATCCGACTTTTACTCGAATTCTTCTCCCTTGAAAGGGAATACTCGAAGAAGGAGATCTGCGAGGAAGGTCAAGAGCTTCAGAGTCCACAACAATAACTGTTAGTTTTCATATTTAAAGAATTAAAAGTTTCTTGAGGATTTCTTTCGAGATACTTTCCGTTATTTGTGTCTCTTTTTTGTGGATTTTAAATTTTAATTTAGGTACACAATTTGGCGAATTAGAGGGTGGACATTCTCGTCGAGTGAGAAGACTGAAGTCGTTCAACCAGGCAATGGTCTCCAGAACAGGAACTTCCACAAATTCTGGATGCTCTGAAAACATTCAAGGGTTCGAGAGTGAAAAAGAAAATGGAAAAAACGAAAATTCACGGCAAATATTGAAAAATCAAAAATACTACAGAACCCGGAAGTCCTCTGCTCCTCTCTGGCTCAATGACTGGATAACCAGCTGGCTGGAGGATCAAGAGCGTATGACTACCGAAGTGTCTTCATGGTATTTTTTTATTTATAAAATAAAAACCCAAAGATTTATAAATTCAAAATTTTTAGTTCCCAATGTTCGTCTTCTCCTCCTCCGGAAAACCTTCCTCCTTCCTCCTCTGAGGCAAGTGGAGCTGATCTCCCAGAAAATCCTGCTCCAGAATCCCCCGCTTCGTCGAGTACAACGTCGACGTACGACAGTGGGAAGAGGAACTCCATCTGTTCCCACGGCAGCGAAGAAGAACATCTGGATGCGGAGATATCCTTATTGAGGATGATCGACAACAAGCAGAAGGAGAAAATCCAGGCCTTGGCTGGAGAGAAAAAGGAATTGTTGAAGGAACTGGAAAGATTGAAGAAAGTCCATGGAACCACGAGGTTGTTTTAAATTCTTTTAAAAGATTTATTTTTCACAAAAGACTATTTTAAAGTAGGAATATCGGGATACTAGAAGATTCCGGAATTTTTTAAGATAGTTTCGTGATAATTTTTAATAATATCATTTCAGTTCCAATGGATCCGGGCCAGTCTCCCAGACTTCTCAGAACAAATTTCTGAACGCGGAAATTCTCCGATTGAATGACAGGTACCAATCAGCGGAGAAGCAAGTCGACGACATGAAAAAGTTTGTTTTAAAAGTCATCTTTTTATAGCATACTGTATTTTTAGAAGAGTATCTCAACTTCAACTCGAAATGGAAGATTTCAAAAAAGAATATGTTTTTCTCCTTCAATCTTGTGTCAGAATTCCCTTGAACGAACATTCGAACTTTGACGTTGTCCAAGTGAAACTGTTCGGAGGTGACGTTCATCAACATAGAGTCAGAAGATTGTTGTCCATCGCGAGAAAATCGGATCCAACTTTGCCGACTTTCGAAAGGTTCCAATTTTCTTGAGTTATATTTTCTAAATTTGTTTTCAGTATTCGAACTCCGCAATCTTTCCACATTGATGAATATGGATTCAGACATTGTTTTGAAGAAGAGAATCTGGCTCTCCATTACATCTGCACCCAACTTCATCAGCATTACCAATCTCAAGCAGAGGATTATGTGACGAGAAAGAGAAGGTGGCAATCTATCTTGAACAAGGAACCTTCCTCAATTGAGAACAATGTAAGTTCTATTTTTGCTACTGTAGAATCACTACGTGATCCACAACTGTTGTACAAAATACAATAGACAAAGTACTTTTTCACAGTAGAGTTGTAATGTGACTAGTGGTTTTTAAAATCTTTTAACTTTTCAAATTTAGCACGAAATTCGTGAGCTTTGTCGAGCAGGAATTCCACGTTCCATGAGATCGAAAATCTGGAGAATCTTGATTAACCAACAAGTAGCTGAAATTAAGTCAAAGTACGGTAACTACTATTACCGAAATCTCTGTCAAAGTCAAGGGACAACTGCCGAAAAACACGTGAGTTTTTTTTGAAAACATTTTTATTTACTGTAAATTTTCTAGTATATCAATCTTCATCAAAAACAGATCAATTTGGATCTTCTCCGAACAATGCCAAACAACATCCATTTCATGTCGGCAACTTGCAAAGGAGTAAGTTTAGGAATTTTCACATTTTGAGGAGAAATTATTTCTTTCGAAAATTCGAAATTAATGGGTTTTTATTTACGCGATAAATTTTTTGTTTATTTTGTGGTATTTTCCAGGTGACTCATCTGCAAGCAATCCTCCGAGCGTATTGTCTCCACAATCCGAACCTCGGGTACTGTCAAGGCATGAATTTCATCACAGCGACAGCACTTTTGTTTGTTTCTCCAGAAGATGCTTTTTGGTTTCTGATCGCTATCACGGAAAGGTACTTTGACAAATCGTATTTCGACCAGTCTTTGACAGGGGCCCAAGCGGATCAAGAAGTTTTGAAGGAAATCCTGGAACAAAAATATCCTAAACTTGCGAAACACCTTGAGGAATACGATATCGACCTGACTACGATAACATTGAACTGGTTTTTGGCGTTGTTTTTCGACGCGGTGCCTTTCCAGACGATGCTGAGGATCTGGGACTGCTTCCTTCTGGAGGGCAGTAAGGTCCTGTTCAGGATCAGCATAGCTTTACTGGGGCTCTATGAACAGGAAATCCTGGAAAGAAGCGACACAATTTCTGTCATCAAAGTCCTCAAGGCCGCAGTGAAGCTCACTTACGACGTTGATGGACTCATTCAGTATGCTTTTGACGAAATCCCGAGTTTCCCGAGCAAAAATCAACTCAAAAATAAACAAGCGATGTACCTGACCGTCTTGCAAGAAAAGTTGAAGAAGAGACAGCAGATCAGGGATCTTCTCGGAGATGTGAGTTTTTAACAGAATCTCAAATAACATTCCATAGGAGGTTTTCAAACTTCTCGACATTCTATGAAAATTTAGTTACAAATTCTAAATACTTCGGAATTTTAGAAATTGTGGAGAAATTTTTTGAAATCTCATAATATTGAAAAATTTTTCCAGACTTCTTCGTCGAAAAAAGTCAACTCGGACAAGCTTTGTGATCTTCCCGTTGAATGCATCTGTTTCTCGAATTCAGAAAAAGACTCAGGAATCGGATACGTATGTACAGGAAACCAAAAAAGAGGAAAACTTTCGATGGTTTCTTTCTTCAAAGAAGGAGCTGCGAACTTGAACATGATCAATTTGGAATTTGATTGTAGACCTGTTTCGATGGTTTTGTACGAAAATGGAATGGGATTTATTAGTCTTCTTTCTGGATACGTCGTTGCTGTGCAACTGGGAGAAGGAGAAAAGTAAGTTCCGACAATTTACAAATTAGAATCTCATGTGCACTTCCTGAATCTCGTAATGATTTCGGAACTTTCTAAAATTTCATTAAGTTCACTTGTGTTTTTCATAATAATATGATAATATGATTTTAATTTTCCGTTTCAGTCAAATTCTGTGGGAACTAAAGTTGAACGATATCGCCCTGAAGTTGATCCACGCGGATAACAAACTTTATGCTGCCTTGGCCAATGGAACTCTTACTGTTTTAGAGGTAGGATTAATTTTCATGGATTCCTAATAGAGAACTGTATTCCAGGACGCCTTCAATAAGGCTCCGACTGCTCTTGACCTCTACCATATCCCGATTTCTGCGGCTCCGATTTCGGACGCTATTATTGTTGAAGATAACCTCTATTTAGCTGTAGCTTGTAAAATCGTTATTTTAAATAAGAGGTTTGTTTCAAATTATTTTTACCACTATCCCCAAGGTCCAAAAACAAAACGGAGATTTTTAATATTCTGTTCGAACCAATTATTTTTAATTTTTGTAAGAATAATGATTGAGTTTTTTAAGTACTTTATCTCCTCTTGGAAATATCTACGTGGCCGCATCTGCTTCTGGCAGTACGGTACCTATGTTCGAAAAAATTAGAACTCTTTCCAACTCTCCCTACGGGATCTGGATCATCACGGCCCATAGTTCTCTGATCCAGCTCTGGAAGGACAGTGTGTGTCAACTTCTATTCGACGTCACCTATGACCATTCTCACAGGTTCGGATTTATGAATATATCTAAATAACACAATATGGTATAGTTTAGTATGATACAATGTTTTATTGACCTGCATAGTATCGTACTAAACTATATTATATTGTATCAAAATATTTCATATTGCATTAAACTAGGTTGTGTGTATTGTAGTAAACCATATTGAGCTATATTAAGTTCTATTAAATCAATGTTTAGAAAACCCTCTTTCGACGAAAGTGACGACTTGGATTCTGTAGAAATCAACACAATCCTCTACTTTGATGACGAGATATGGATCGGGACCACGGACGGCTACTTGATGTTGTACAACGTGGTTCCGAACAGAAACTTTGAGCTCAGAAGAACTAGTCTCAGTGATGGGGATTTGAGGAATGCCAAAAAAATAAGACAAAGGCCGAACTCATCCAACGAAGTCAGTTTTTCACTCCATAAATATCCTCCGGGAAAAAGACTCCAGCCGGACAACAATGTGCCTATAGCGATCCCGGTTCATCGACAGCATATGTATTATATTCCGACAGAAAAAGAAGCTCAAGTAGAAGAACACACGAGTTTGCAGGAACATACGGCCACAGAGATGGAAAAAAGAAAAATCAGTGTTCTAATTAATCAAAGTACAAAACAATATAGTGGTGAGGATTTTTAAATTTCAAAATAGAAAAAGAATATCATTGTCCCAGTTAATCAAAACACAGAAGAATGTAGTAATGTATTTGAAATTTAATTGTACACTTGTTCTTAGCATTTTCCCAGGTTCAAATGATTAACCTTTGCACACTTCAAAGTAACTATAATTCAGTTGTACACTTACTCTCTAGCTATTTTCGAGTTCAAATGAGTGAATTTTAAATATTCTCAAGTGAATTGCATTTTTATTCCTATACGCGTTCTTCAAATTTTGTTTGAGTTCAAAAAAGTAAATTAAAAAAATCAGCTTATTCATTTATACACTTGTTCTTTAGATCTTTTTGAGTTCAAAAGAACAAACTTTAAACATTTTAAAACAACTTATATGTATTTTTATGCCTCTTAGTTCTTCTTTAAATCGAACTTGACCAAGTTTCATTTATTTACTACAATGTTGATTTCAAAATTTTCAGTTTCTGTGGCTCCAGTTCGGTCGATTTCCGTGGATTCTGCCCAAGGAACTTCGAAAAACAACTCTACTTCGAGCCAGAAAACTTCAACAAGTTCATTCAAATTTCCATTGACTTTCCCGCTTTTAAAGAAAAATTCAGCAAAACAAAATCAACTCGAAAAAGATTGTAGTCAAGATTCCGCAGTTTCAGTTTTTTCTGAAAATGATATTGCACATCAAAAATCACCAACAAAAAGTTCTATTTCTGAGGATTGCTTCACAAATTCCATGACTGTGGAAAGAATTGACGAAGAAACAGAATCTCCGATTTTCAGTACCGGAGCACCATCAATGGAATACGACGACATGTTTGAGATGTATTCTGAAACAGACAGTGAGTTTTAAATTTAAAAAACAAACTATTTTGAAAAGAAAATGAAAAAGACGTTTATCTTCATTTTGTTAAAATGAATTTATCACTAAATTAAAATTATCTAAACTTTGAGTTTTTAGTCCCTTACGAAATCGGCCTGATCGAGGATAACCTACACGACCGTTCGCCTCCTCTAAATCCCAAGATGGTCCGAATCCCAGTGAGGAAGATGTCTTTCAGTGCCTTCGGTCCTTGTTCTTTGACAATTAGTCAAGAAAAAAAATCGCCTTCTGAATCTACTACAGTAACCGAAGATGGGAAAATGAGAACTTCCACTACTACTGCTGGAGGCTCTAGTGGATCCGGAAATGAGACTACAGTAGAAAACGGAATCCAAATTGTCCCGAAAATCCGAAGGAAAGATTTGAACTTTGACGATCCAGTGATCTTGGCTGTTAAAGAAAATGGTAAAGTTTGAAATCAATTCTTAAAAAATAAAAATAATAATTTCAGTTCCAAACAATATAAAAGAAGTCGAAAGAAAATTATCTCTGAGTGATGATTCTCAGATTCTGGAGTCCGAAATGTGAGTTTTTATTTCATTATAGAAATTAAAATTAAAATTAATTTCCCTGAAAAGATCTTAAAGTAGATTTCTGGAATTCTAAATAACTTAAAAATAATTTATTTCATATTTTAAAGGTAAAAAACTTGCTTGTCAAAGTCTATTGAAAAAATTTCAGAAAATGTGTTTTGTCGATGAACCTCCAGATGAAAATAAAAATTTCGGACAAACCGGTTCGATGTATAACTTTGACAAAATACAACGGAGAAAATGTGGTCATGACTGGCTCTGGAAATTATGGCGACGAAGAATCCATTCTCAGATGGAGAAAAGAGAAAAATACTGTATGATTAATCTTTTTTTATTTTATTTAATTTTACTTTCAGGGTCTTTGGATAAATGATCCTCTTGTCGATATGGCCGTCCACGGAAGGAGGAGAACAGTTTTTGGTAAAAACTCCATATAATTAAAATTGTGGATTTATGAAAACTGCTAGTAGAATCACGTTAGTTGAAAATTTATTTTGTATTTTATTCCCAGTATATAAAGATTATTTATTGGTAAAGATACTCCTCGACTTTACAGAAAATGGATTAAGGTTAAAAGTATTTCTCAATTCAATGAGAGTGCAAACTCCATCAACAAAATACTTCATAATTTCACAGTACAAACTTCATTGATTGAAGATATTGCTCAATTTCACGAAGAAGCAAACGTTGAATCCTCTTTGTTGGTTTAAAAGCTGAAGACGCGAAAGCTGTGGATTTCTCGAGAACAAAAGTGAGAATTACAAATTAACCAAAATCAATAACCCTCGGGCTGGTTTCGGACTGGTCAGAATCAAACTAGCAAGCGGCTTTTCTGGCTTTACCGGACTCAGACGGGCCTGTTGCGGAACGCGAAACAGCTCCCATCGAAGCACTCGAAATCATATTGAACTCACTCGCATCCCGAGGGCGAGTAGAATTTAACACCAAACCGATAAACGGTCGGTGAAATTTGGGTTCTGTCATAGGATTCCCTGAAGTTGTAACGAATTCACTCGTACCCGAGGGTGAGTGAAGTACCGAAGTTGTTTTAACGGATTGGCAGAGCTATTTCCTGTCGCGAAATTCCCTGGAATTGTAACGAATCCACTCGTGCTCCGGGCGAGTCGAATCTTGGACCAATATCCATTGAATTGATTGGCGGTGTTTTTTCTTGCCACGAAACCCTCCGCAAGCTACAGTAACCTCACTCGCATTTGAAGGCGAGTGGAATCCAGCTTCAAAACACTAAACTGTGGTTGTTGTGGTTATTCCATATTTGCTGCATTTCACTGCATATCGTTATTGTGAAACGAGCCTACTGTAGAAGGGTGCCGTGTCGATCCAAGTTCTGGAGAAGAGTCGCGGGCTGCGTCATAAGCCCGCGACAGGGCGACCGACCACGGGTTCCCTCGGAGGGAGGAAATCAGCTGGGTCGGTTTACTCGGCGTGTACACGTATCTTTGTTTGTATAAAAAATGAATCATACAAACAACCTAACTAATTCACCGAAATCTCCATCAATGGAAGACGATCGATGTTGTTGCAACTTGCTTTCCATCAAGGTTGCTTCATATCTAGTTTCTACCATATTTGCATTTTTTATTGTTTCGAATTTTCTTGTCAAGATCGCGGGATATTCCGACCTGGAGTGGAATTGGGAACTGGTGTTCCTCGTTTCCGACAGTATCGCCGTGGCATGTCTCTTCTACGGCACCTACATCGAGAGCGCCGCTTACTTCCAGCCATTCGTCGTCCTCAGTGTCTGTTTCATCAGTTTTTCTACTTCGTGCAAAAACAAGTTTCAGATAATTACAGTATCCTTTTTGGTCCTCTTGTTGGGATATACCGGTGCTGCCGTCTATGATCCTCATTCTTATCCAGGAGAGTACCTGGAGCTCTTGCTTCACGAACACTTGTCTGCTGCTTCTCAGAAGTTCAAAATGAAATTAAAGGATGGCAAGTTTTGGGATTTGTCAATTTCGACTTGTTTTTACTAATCATCACAAGAATTCCCCGTTCGAATCTCACTCGATTTTTATTTAGATATTTTCTTTTGTATCAAAAATCATAAGGACATAGAATACGAAGAAATAGATTAATATAGGAATTAATCCCTAAAAAACGATTATATTGATTGATATAATCTTAGTTTCATGATTCCTATTTCAGTAGTCTCTCTCTTCGCTTCCATAGCCTCGGTGGTGATCATCTTGGCTCTCATCTGCCACTCCCTCTTCCTTGTCGTCGCCATACGATGTGCCAAGCACTTCCGCCAAAAGTCCCTGCAGAAAATCCAGCCGGAATCTATCGTGATCTCGAGAGAGATCAAAGAAGAACCTATGCTTTTTGCCGAGCCCCTTCACAGTTCAGTAAACGAGGCTTACACAGAGTCCCCTTTAGAAAGGATATACGATCAGAGGTGAATTTTTCTTTAATTTTAAACGATGGTAAAACTGGTCAATTATAAAATTGTCGATATCTTAAAGAAGAAATGCAAACTTTGGATTGTTTTGAGGTAGTCCTAAGAGAGTTTTCTGCTCGAAAAGTGATCAATGATTTTCTAAGTTGGGTTAAAATCGTGTCATTCCTTCACCATTCCAAATGTACAGAAGTATACAGTTTATGATATATCGAAAATACAAAAATAACATGGGTTGAATTAGAACTTTCGTATTTAAAAATAAAGATAATTGGATCAATTTCGAGTGAAAGGCTGCTTCTCGTAGTTAATGCTAAAATGATTTAGAAATTAATCTCATTATTATTTTCGTCAATTTATTAATATTTTTGGTAATTAGATTATGTAATTTCAACATTGATGTCGTTCGGTAACTTTACAAACGAATTTCGGAGGCTGCACCGTTCCGGCCATTTTCCTAGTTTCGCTCACTGGGTTTTTCTCGTCAAAAGTCAGTTTGAAAAAATGGAAAATATTTGCGGTAAATAAAAACAATTCCATTCTTGCAAGACTTTCTCCCAAACAAGACCTTTTCCCGACACCGAAGGGGATTACGGCCGGATGTGGTTTGAAGTTCCCTTTTTCATCGAGGTGTCTTTCGGGATCGAAGTCCATTGGGTTTGGGAAAAATTTTGGATCGTAGAGAACACAGCTGATCTGATCAACAACTACGGTATCCTTGGGTATGCTGTAACCGTGGATGATGACGTTCTTTGTCACCCGATGTTGGACGTTTTGTGAAACTAAGTTGCACAGTCTTTGGATTTCTGTGATGACCGCGTTGAGGTACGGTAACTTTAGTTTGTCTTCGATAGTGACGAATCTGTCGCTCCCAATTACTGTATCTAATTCGTGTTGAACTTTCTCTTGGATTTCTGGACGATTTATAAGGTATATGCAACCCCAGCCGAGGGTGTTCGAAGTGCTTTCCTGACCTGCCATCCACATATCCCAGAGACATCCCGTCAACTGATCATAGTTGAAAGTTTCAGAATCTTCTTCATATTTCTCTCGAAGATATCTTGTTGATTGGCCATTCGTGAGAATTCGAGAGTCTTCATTGTTTCTTCCTGGAGAATATTCTGTTGACTTGTCTTTTGTAGAAATTTTAGAATTCTTATTTCTACTGTCTATCTCATGTTTTTTTCTGAGAAAAGCTTCCACGAAATCAACGGGATCAACTTCTGAATCAAAATCAATTTCTTTTTTCCGTTTTTCAATATTTGTTTCAAACATTTTCCACAATTTAATCTTTAGTTCCATCATTATGTTGTAATAATTTCCTAAAATCGGGAAATTCTTGTATCGATGAGTTTTAGTTGAAAGAATTAAACCAGGGATCGTTCCACATATTTTTACCATTTCGTCGATGGCAGTCTTGAATTCAAAGAATTCTGCCTGTTTCTCCGGTGACTGAAAGAACTTGATTAATTTAGAAACCAATTGATATACAAGATGAAAGAATAACTGTGATGAAATACAGAAAAAAATCCAATTAAGTTTAGAAACAAAGATCGTATCACCTTGAAAAGTGGGGACTTATTTAAAATTCTGCGAATTAAAATGATTCCGAAAACAAGAGACCACTTTTCTGTGAAAAATAGAAATGTGAAAAATAAAATTCTAAATATCGACACATTCCAAGTTCAAGAGATCATCTTAAAAAATATTTAAAACAGTTTGAAAATCATTAACTTACTCCAGAATATCTATATCCGAAGATCAACTGCATAATGATGCTCCCCACAGCAATGTCGATGTGTTTCTGAATATTTTGTGGTTTTTCAAAAGACTTTTCTCCCTCATTTTTAATCATCAAAATCATTTGGCTAATTTCATCCAAGATTCTTTCTTGCATCAAATTTTTTCCGAGACCGAAATTCTTTAAAGTCAATAAGCTAAATTTCTTTAATTCCTTCCACATTTTTCCATCGGTAAAAATGATCCCTGTTCTCCCATTTTTGTTCAATTCCAACGATTCCAAATTTCCTAGAGGTCTGCCGGAAAAAGTTTCTCCATCTTTAACGAAGTGTTCGTTGATGGACTCGAAGTCATTGACAGCGACATGGGGGACTTCTCCGAGCCAGTAGGTGTAGATGTCACCTTAATGTTACTCTAATATATTATCCTTACACACTACCGTAGCACGTTACCATGCTACCTTATTACATTACCGTAATGACTTACCGTATTGTTTCCTCCAGTCGATGAAGGCTTGTGGAGGGGGCTTCAATCCCATGGTGATAATGTTGCCGAGAATCGGGAGGGGCATGGGTCCCGGGGGTAGCCCCCTTCTTTTCCAGTAGCAATTGTAAAAAATTAAAGTTAGAAGAAATAGAAAACACAAAAAAAGAATCATTTTTGATTTTGTTTCTGAATCTTTTTCCTATACTATTTCCATTTTAAAAAGTCTACAAATTCTTTTCTAAGTCGTTCATCAATTTATGTCCTCCCTCTTTTTGACATATCAAAAGACTAATTTCAACCGATCCAAATTACAATTCTCAAGTTTCCGTCCTACTTTGTAGTGGGCGAAATTTCAAAAGTGCGAAACATTTCTAAAAATCGTATCCACATAATTTCCAACTCTGAAAAATCAAAACTTTCAAGTACCGACATTTATGAATTCTTTTTATCAAATATCCGCCCAAGGCACACTATTCGAGAGACATTAAAGAACATGCACCTGATTTTCCACAAGTGCAAGAGACCATCCAAATTCAACAAACAATATAATTCTTCCAACCAAAACTGATTGGATAAAAGGAAAAGTCAATCTTCAAATGAAACAGGCAACCATTAATCTCAAAATTGAGTCGAATTTCCAGTCGTTCTCGAAGTCGATGGAGAAGAAACTTCCACTTGCTCATAATACCTTTGAGCGGCTTGTCCTCCAGGTTGAATAACTCTAGGTTGGGAAATAATTCTTTGAGGTCTAATAACTCCTCCCTGTCCTGCGATCGTCCCTCCTACGGACCTATGATAAATTGTTGAACTTGCAAGGATTTTTCTGGGTTGAGGTCCAGTGATATAATTCGCTCCTGGCCTCTTTTGTCCAATACTGTAGCTCACCGGTCCGGAAGCCGACGTTCCGGCTACCGATCCATTATATTGAACAGACGGGGATTGGTTCGGAGACGATATACCTTGAGGATTCGCAATCTGCTGATTATTCAGGAGAATCGTTCTTCTCTTGAAGTCTGTTTTAATTAAATGTCCGGTTCTTTCACGTAATCTCTTGGACAACTCTTCACAATCATCGCAAAATCTCTTCATCGAGTTCGCAAGCAAGTCAGCGTCTGCCGGTGTCCATTTCCTTAAAAAGCCACATTACAAAGTTGTCTTGGAACGAATTTTCACTCTTTCGAAATTGAAAAAGCAAAATTTCAAGTTTGCATGGTTGTTTTTAAAACACGCGTTTGGAAAATGAACTTAATCTCTTCGAAATTGAATATTAATCAGCGAAACTCACTGTTCGTCAGTACTGGTAGGGGCGCTACGAATATGAAGGACCAAGTCACTCAGTCTCTGAAATGCCAAAGACGCAGTGGCGAAGACTTCATTGACCTTCCTCATGGAAACAGGTTCTGTCGGCTGAGATGTCTGGGCCCTCGGCACAACTCTGACTTCTGAAGGTTGGCTTCCCTCTTGAACTTCTTCTGAATTTACTGAATACGATGTTGGTTGGTCCATTGTCAAACCTAAATCCAAAAACGATACTCAAAAGGGTTCCAAAAAGAGATAAATCGAATGCTCCGAGTATGACGGATAACCTTCGTGGAAGATGAAGTATTAGATATCTTTAATAAATTACATATTATATAAAGTCGACCAGAGAAGTATAAAAAACCAAAAACTACTGAGCTGCACCTTCTTCGCCTCCCATGGCACCCGATATCACCATGAAAATTACAACTGGCACGATGTACATCCACTAGAAGAAAAACATTAATACCGACTTTGTTTTCTTTGAACTTACGTATTTGGCCAAGAAAGATCTGTTGTCCTGGGCAGCTCCGTGTTGTCTCGAGCGCTTTTCATCTTCTATTTTCTGGAGATAAGTCACAGTGTCGGGTGACGGAAGTTCTTGGACAGATGTGACGGTGACTTTTGCGGTTAATTTCGGAGTTCCCTCAGCAGTGAAATCGGAGCAATCTGAATCAGAAGCCGGTGCGTCGTAGATCCCCTGAGGAAATAGAGTCAGAGACTCCACAGATCCGCGTTCTTGATCCACAGTAACGGCGACAGAATGAGCCAGGTTAGACCGCAAGAAAAGACACTAGATAAAGATATGGGTGAATTAACTTTAATTGTTTGTGAGAACTTACGGGAAAGTTAGAAGTCAGCAAGTCCCCGCTTCTCAAGTAATATAGTCCTCCGTTTTTCGCCGAATCTTTGAGTCCATCGAGCAAGACGGTATCCAACCCGGAATTAGGCTTGATGGAACCCGTGTAGTTACCATCCAGACCTTGTTTTATAGACAGACTGCCGAAGGAAGAAAATCTCGACCCTGAAATTGCAGATTTTCGAACAAGCTCTTTAAACCTGGAATTTACCGTCAAAAGAATATTCCAGATCCATCTTCAGGTCCTCAGCGACGATTATACACACAAAAGTCGAGAAGAAAATAAATATCCTGTTTAAAAAGATCATTTTCGGAAAATCTCTGAAATAGAAATTTTCATATATGAAAACTTTCAAATAATCAAGTACACACGGTAAATGTTGATCAAAATTGGTGAATACTGGGATTTATATTGGAATTTCGGTGAAATTAAGAAAAAGAAGATGGAGACAAACAAGAAACAGAAATCAGAAGACAAGTCGAGAACTTCTGTCGCAGAAAACTGGCGCGAAACGGAACAATTTCTTTCGCTCCGGGACCGCTCGCCGAGGACTACGGATCTCGATGAGATGGGTGAGATTACGGATCCCGGGTAATTGCTGTAATTCTGTCAATATCTTTCCCTGGTAATATTTAAATTTAGCTGTGGTAATGTTGTGGTATCAATGTGCATAATTATAGTGATTGTTATTTGTATATCACGCGGTCGAAAACCACGAATTTTGATAAAACTAATACACGACGATGATAGAAGACCTTAGATGACGGCGATATTTATTGTATTTGTGTTAATATCGCCTCGTATTAATACTTACTTTTAGTTATAATAATATTGTGATATTGATATGCATAACTATAGTGATTGTTATTATTTTGATATCACCTACCCAGTGACTACGAATTCTCACGAGATAAAGTGATTGAGATAACAGATCTTGAATATTGATAACATTTACTGTAACTGTATTGATATCACTCCATTGTAAAAAAAGTGGATATTTTCACGAAATTATTCCGAAAAAAATTCTAATCTTTTGGAAGCTTCAAAAATTCGGGATTCTGGGAGATTTCAACGAACTTTGAGATTCCAGAAACAAAAAAAATTTACTTTTACAATTCTTCTACGAAATTAAGCCCTTGTTACTACGAAGCACTCTCGACACGAATTCCCAGGATTTCCAGAATCCCAAAGATACCTCCAGGACCCGAGATTCAGGATGGTTTCGATGGCTTCTGGGAGATTCTAGTTGCAAAAAATCAATAACAAAAACATGGTTTTTGGCGCGCAGACTGGTTCGGTGTCCGTTTTACCCCGTTGTCTTTTGTTCCCCTGGAGAAAGTTCACGATTCCCATTCATCACATTCCCCCAAATTCCCATTATCTTCCTCAAAATCCCCATTTGTCTTATTCAATATCTCTGCTATCCCTAAATTTTATTATCCTCCTCTAAAATTCTTTTATTTTTCCAAAATTTTTATTTATTATCTTTTTTAAAGTTTCGGTTTATTATTTTTCTTGAAATGGCAAGCAAGGGATATAGATAAGAATCAGATTGCACAAACTGGCAAGTGAAGTAGCCTAAGTCGAGGACTTCATCGATGGAATTCACAAATGTTTTCACGGTCAGGAAATATTTCCCTCACGAGTATTCTCTTGTTTGGAAGCAATAAGGACATTAAGTAGGCTTGAGTATGTCTGAAAATTTCGTGAAATTAATAATATGGAAGATAAAGTATCAACAAAGTTCTTGACGAAAGGGTTAACCTAAACATCTTTCGTGACAGGACCAACTACTTTATTTCACTCCCTGAGGATAGATTTTAAACAGCGGTCTTGGCACAAAAAATGCTTATTCAGAGAATGATTAGAAACCGTACCCATTCACAATTACAGTATCTTCCTCGTCCTCTCTCACATCAAAATCTGGGTCGTTGATGAAGCTGGCTGTTTTGGAACTTCTTTGAGAATCTCTTTCTGATTCCACTCTGAATCTTGTCGAATTCAAATTTTTCTCATTCAAAGAAGGAGTCCTCGACAAAGGACTCGGGTTGTTGATGTTGTTATTGTCACCCAGAGAAATCAAGTCAATGACCTCTGATTTAGTTTCAGAACTCTTTCGAAGTCTAAAGAAACCTATTCCTGGAGTGATTGTTTGGAAAATTCCATGGTCGTTTTTCATTCTAGTTGATTGGAAAAAACTTGCTTCTGTCACAGGGATCTGAAAAATAAGAAATTCAGTAAAATTTTTGTTAGGAAACATAGCGCTTTGTTCGAGTTTGGCATATTAGCATGGACTAGTGACCATCTGGATTCCTTAAATACCCGAGAAGTAATCCTTAATTCCATGACTAAAGAAATTTACAAAACAATTCAAAGACCGACCTGTGATCCAGGAAGGAAAACAATTGATTCCTGGATCTTGGAACCACGCCCACTTGTTTTAAGACATCAGAATCCAACAACCGAAAAAGTACTTTGTCACATTTTACCATTTTGGTTATTTCATTAAAATTTAATTGTTGAAAGTTGGATTTTAACAAGCTTTGGATTCATGGAGATGATTTCGAAAAAAAGATAGTGGTCAGAGTTCGTATTTGAGTCAATAAAAACACGAATGTCTTGTGAAATTTTTCGTGATTTTTTATTTTCTTTTTCGTGATTATTGTTTTCTTTCTTCAAAGATCAAAATCGGGATTATTTTTGTTGATCACTAAACTCGGGAAGTAAAGAATCGCGTATCTTGATAAACAAGTGAAGTTTCAAGAATCATATTTTGTAAACTGTAACTCAAGAATGGAAGTATGCTGAGAAAAAAGGGATTCTGAATACTTGTTTGTTAAATTTAAAAAATACAGATTCCTTGCTACCATGACCTTTTTTGGATTTTTTCGAGTATAAATTCCTTTAAAATCAAGTTGGAACTGACCTCGATGTCCTGAGCCGTGAAATCGGAACCCCTGAAGTCCCCGAAGCAGAGACACTTTTCTGTGTTCGCTTCGATCAAGGCGAATCTGTAGATTCTAAAAGAAATTGACTTAGTTGTGCATACAAAATAAAGCGTTAAAGCAGCTCTAATGCATCGGATGCACTATTCCCGATATATGAATTATTATTTTCGGTACATTCGAGATGTGAGAGCTGTTTTAATTGAGATATTATATAGTATGTATCAGTCTGTGTACGTGGGGATTCTGGGGGACTTACGTGTCGGTCTTTGAAAACTGCTGTTGATTCAGGAGCAAATCCACTTCTGTTTCGTAATTCGTGCTCCTTTTATGCAATCCAAAAACGTAGCTTTTGAAAATAGGAACGAATGCTTCGGCTTTTCCAAAGAATTTCGAAATTAAAAATCTGTAATTGTTTTCTATCGACAACAATCTGACGTTGTTTTCGTCGAATCTTTGTTTCGCAGAAAACCTTAAATTTAAGGTACTGTATTTGTTTGGACTAACGTCTACAGATTCCGCCGCCAGGTAAATGGAACATTCCGATGCTAATTCATCTTTCATTTTCATCGAGGAATTCAGGAAGCCCCTGTTGACAAGGCCGTTGAGGTCACAGGTCAGGGTGGCAACCGTGGTGAATTTCGTGTTTTCTTTGGAAAATTTCGCTTCTTTTGGGACGAATTTTTGATTCAAAGTGGCGAATTTCGCTTCTGTTGTAATTGATTTGTAATCTGTTACACTAGACCTGGAATCCGTTCTACTAGATTTCGTTTCTTCTGAACTGAGTCTCGTGTTTCTTATGGCTTCCGTCATTGTCTCTGATTTTCGTCGTTTCCCTTTTTCGATGGAGTTTATTCCTGGATTACTATAGAACCCGAAGGTGTAGTACTTTTCCGACAATCGGGCCCGTTGTCTGAAAAACATTTTTTACGATTCCAAAAAATTCCTAAAGAAGGAAATATGAAAAAAATTTACAGTTCCAGTCTCAAAGTAGTGTCGGCTTCGTAATCGTATTTGACTTCGAAAGGAGTGACAAAACTGAATTGGGAATTGCATTCTTCTACAGAGAGAGAAACAATCTCGGAACATCCTATTAGACTCCAGTCCGTCCCCGTGGTCCAATCCGATCCGTGGATCAACAAACGATAGGAGAATCTCGGAATTTGGTTCTGAAAATTAACTTTTCAAAATAGTTTTACATCAAATGAATCCTTACCCTATTGCAGCTCTCTGACTTCGAGTATCGGTCCTCTCCGAAGCTGAAGGAACCATACAAAAAATAACTTTTCCCGTTTTTCCTGAAATTCCTGGAAGCATTTCCAGGATCACTCAGAGGCCTCTCTACAATAACGCTTGATTCTCGAAGGATCTTCTCATCGGATAAGTTACTCATCGAAGTGCTGCTTTTCAAATCGCCTTTCTTTTTCCGCATAAAATTCAAATTTGCCTTTTTCAAAAACAACCGTTTCTTCGGAGCATCTATGGACCTTGTCTCGACTTCTGGAGACAAGTCAGTCAAATGTCGATAGCCTTTGGTACTGTTACTACTTTCAGAAAAACAGGAATCAGTCAGATGTCGGTAGTTGTTGCCAATGTTGTTCTCGGCAAAGTTCGAGATCGCGGAAATTGTTGAAAAAGACCGTTTTTTCATAGCCATTTGTATAGATTCACTCAAATTCACTAAAATATCTAACATTTTAGAGAGGTTTAATATCAAATATTTTTCAGATTATTAAAAACGAATATTTCTAGACAACATTAATATTAATTTTAAATTTCAATATTTAATATTTTTATATAGTATTGAAGTTTGTACTTTTCAGACAATATTGAAATTCAGGATTTCCAGAAAATTCCACAATATATAAAGTGTCACGAAACTTTTGAGTGGAAAAAAAACAATCAAATCACACGCTTCGTCGAGTTGGGCAATTTTAAAATTATTCATAAATGAGGGATTCGAGCAGAAAATAGTGTGTAATTAATGCTCGACAAATTTAATATCCAAAAAATTCTAAAATAATATTTGAAAACTGGAAAGTAGTTCCGAAAAACTCCTTGAGATCTTAGAAGACATTGGAATTACCCATAAAAATTTGCGGAATTCTTCATTAGATCTCCGGAAGCTTCTACATGATTCTAATTTGATCAAATTTCACTAAAATCGATGAAGGAAATCAGTTAACCGTTAAAAGTAAAAAAATTCGGGCCAGACAAAGAAACACTCGTTTGAATTTTTATTGTTGAATTTTTTTGATTCCCGTATTCTCGAGGAAAAAATTTATTTCGACGAGAAAGTCGAAAAAATGTGAGAACCGTGACCGAAATTGACTGTTCTAAAAAAAACAAAACTGATCATGAAAAATCTCGACGATACGGATCCTTTTTTCGGGAAAAATTTTGGTTTTCTCTCCTTAGCGGAATTTGTTCCGGAAAAATAAAGGAAATTAGGAAAATTAAGAGAGATAAAAAGATTTAAGAAACTTAAAATTTACAAAAAAAATAAATTTAAAAAGTCTAAAAATAAAGAAAATTAAAAAATCAGAAAAAAAACTAGAAAATTAGAAAAATGAAAAAAGTGAAGGAAATTGGACAGTTCGATTTTTTTTAAGAAATTAAAAAAATCAAGGACAAAATTGGAAATTTATTCCTCTCGAATGTTTGTAATAAAACTCAAACTCATATGGAAGGAAAACATTCGAAAGGGGAGGGAACTAGGGTACCTCGGGGTTCTGTCTGTTATTTTTGGAGTTTTTGAAATCAAAAAAATAAAGACCTGTCTTTTGATACTTTTTCAATTGTTCGAAACTGGAGAAAAACAAACTTTAGAATTTCCCAATAAAATGTTTATAAAAACATGTTTGAGTATACCAATAGTTTTATAGAAAACAAGATTTAGTAATGAAAACAATTTTTACTAAAGTTATGAAATAATAGCGGAAATGGTTTTGACTAAAAATACATATGTCAACTATAAGAACAACTTTGAGTAGAAAATAAAGTCGCCGGGATATTGAAATAAAACGGCTGTTTAAAAAATAAAGTCATATTTTTTAACGGGAAAATCATATTGTTACGAAGAAAATTTAAATCATATTTTTTATGAAAAAATCTGTCACATTTTCTAGGAACAAACCAAGCTATATATTTTAAAACAAAGACTGGACTAGTTTTTTAGGCAAAAAATGTGTGAAAGTTTTGACTAGAAAGAACTAATAGTGACCAACATCTCAGAACATCTTGGAACTAGAGCTTTTTCTCCCGATCCATACGACTGACCAGGAAATTAATCAAAAAAGAACGAATTCAATCGGAAGCGGACTCCTTGTCAATCAACTTGATTAAGTTCTATTTCAATTTCTGTTTTTAAAGAGCCGCCAATTAAACTCGTGATTAAAGAATAAATTAAATTTTCTGTGTTGAAACCAGTGTCTAAACTTGTATTGTAATGTAATTTAGGACAATAAATTAGTTCTAGAATAAATGATGGCTAATGGGTCGATAAACAGAGTACTAATCGGAAATAAATTGAATGTTATTCGTGTTAAGATCAGTAACTAAATTGCATTGTGATACAATAAAGGACAAAAAAATTGGTTCTGTCATGAAAGATACCTGATTCATTTTTCGAATACGAACTTCTTGACTCTTCAGAAATTGACAGAAAATGTTCTTTGAAATTAATTTTATGATGGTTTACAATTTTTGCTATAATTCAAAATTGATCGTTTTTATTATTTTCATAAATTGACTTTGTTGTAATTCAAAATTTAAAGGTTCGAAGATCAAGGTTGTTTTCCTTCTTCGTTATCGTTTGGATCAAAATTGTTCGAAGATACCGATGAGTGCATCGATGATGTGCCTGCAGTGAGGATGGATTTCCTTCTAGGACCGAGATTCTTGGCGGAAAGTCTTTCTAGACGATCCCATTCTTCTTTATATGTTTCGTAAAGTTTCGTCGGATCTCTACCGTATCTTTCTTTTTTCTCTTTGAATTTTCGAGGTTCTGGAATTTTAAAATCATGAGTAGACGACTAATTCAATGGGAAATAAAAATATTAATATGAATCTTAATGGAAAATAAAAGAGAATCAATATTGATAATTGAATTAATATGCCAATGAAAAAATTAAAATATTTACCGGCTGGAGGACTCGCTGTTTTCGTTCCTGATTTTCTTCGACATTGCACCATTTCCTCCGTGTCATCGAAGATCATTATCGGAGGTCCGGATTCCAAGTCCTCCGGAAAAGAGATATCAGGGGCTATGGGTACGGTCACGGGGTCGGTGTGAGATATGGCGGTTGTATTTTCGAAAATGAGGGCGGATTCCGAGAGATCGTTGGAATCCATGTCGATTGCGACAAATTCCTCATTTTTGAACTTTAATTTCGAATCTTCTTAACAATTATTTTTTATTAAACTTACTGGAGGGATGTTGATTTCGACACTCGGGGTGAGGTCGGAGAGGGTCTCGGAGGTAGGGTTCTGGATAATGAGATCTGTCTGGATACTGTTTGTCCTTGATGAATTCCTGAAAATATGTTCAGAAAGAAATCCAAGAGTGTACTTGGTGAAATGTGAATGAATAGGAATTCCCTTTCAAAAGAGGTCTAGTCACAGAAATGTGATTCAATTTAATATCTTTGGACCTTCTTTGGCGAAATATGAATGAAAAATCCTTTGCCAAAGTAGATTACTCTGAAATTTAAGAATAGTAAAAGAAACCTGGATTTTATCGAATTTTGGGACAGAAGTGGACAGTCTTCGCTCGGGGGTCGGGTGTCTTCCTCCTTTTCCACACTGGGACTCAAGGGCTCCTTCTGGAATTCATCGAATTCTTCGTTGAGGTCTTCTGGAGGCTCCCTTCCTTCCTGAAAGTGTTTTACGTGCTTCTTTTGAGAAATGTTTTTAAAGAAATATTTTCTTTGAAGAAAAGTTTTTCGAAAAAATACGCTTTGACTTACGTTAATGGCAATGGTTCTTTCGACGACGTTTTCCAGGTCCAAGCTGTCGATGACGACAGGATCTATTCCGCACTTTTTACCCACAGCATGTAGCAGGTCTCGAACCTTTAGTCTGAAAGTTAGGTAATTATGTAACTACAATTTTACCCAATTCTATAAAATCTTCTGGAATTTCCTAAATTTTTAAAATTGCTTTGTGGAAAATTTGTGTCTGGATTTTGTGATAGTATAATTGGCATCCATTTACTTTTCGCCAAGAATTAGTTTAGATTGTTCCATTTCGTCCAATCTCACTCTTACTTATTGGAACTAGAGTCTTCCAAATTTTGTGAGAATTTCTAAAAAAACCCCGGAAATTCGTGTCGAGAGGTTTGGAAAACTCATTTATGAGTTCTGCAACAACATAATTTTGTACAAAATTTTAAATTATGAGTTATTATACTTAATTATTGTTTTGCTCATATAAATTCAAAAGTTAACTTTCAGATTATTTTCTAATTTTTAAATTTAAAAGAATTTAAAGAATTTTCGAGGATTTAAACAATTTAAAATTTTAAGCTTCTGGATAAACCAAAAGGTCCCAAAAAAGTATTTGCTTTTTCTTTTTTGAGGTTCTCAGCTGCCAAAACTGGATTCTTCGATAGTAATGTTTGGGCAAGAAGGCAGCGGCTTCTTTGAGTTGGCTTCGAGCAAGGCAGTAAGCAGCTCAAGTAGTTCACGACCAAAAAAGGAGCAAAAAAATTCCTCATCGAAGACAGAGTAGCCGTGTTTCTCTCCAGTGATGGCACGCGGAGCCGGCCGTGTTGACGAGAGTGCTTAACTCTCTCTTGCTCTTCCCCTCAGGCACATGCTGCTTAGTCTCTGGATTCAAAAAAAATGCATCTCCTTCATCGACTGTTTCTGGATTCGAAAAATTTATCCTTTTCATCGACAAGTTTCTGGATTCAAAAGTTGTTTTCCATTGACTGTTTTTTAAATTTGAAAGAATTAATTTTTCTATCTACCCTTCTCTAGATTAAAAAAACTTATTTTTCACCGACACATTTCCAGATTCAAAAAATTTGTCTTTTCCATCGACAATTTCCTGGATTCAAAAAAAGCTATTCTTTTTCACTAATTTCTGGATTTAAGAAACTAATTTTTTATCGATAAATTTCTGAATTTGAAATCTCTTTCATTAACTAATTTCTAAATTTATACAATTCTTTTTTCATCGCTTTTTTTAATTTATAGATTTATTTTATATAAAAAGACCCGAAACGGTTTTTTGTTTTTATTTACTGAAAACGATTTCTAAATTTTCGGCAAGGATATTATTTTTAATCACAATTTATTGTTTTTATTTTTGTTTATTGACTTTTTTGTTTTGTCTCGTGTCCATATGGGAAGTGCCTGAGGCAGTTTTCCATTTATTACTTGTTTGCTTATGTTTTTTGAACTATGTTGGATTTCCGGAATAAATTCTAATTTTAAAGTACTCAATATTGGAGTAACTTTTTAACTTTTGAAATGAGTTCTAATTTTTGGAATAGATTTCTGAAAAAGGTTGAATTGGTTTTTTAAATTCGTTTTTTAAAGGCACTAATTTAATTTCTAAAAATACTATACATGGTCTTGGGGCCCTTTAAAACATATATTTAGAGTCTATTAGTACTTTTCAAAATTGTCTCTATAAAAGAATAAATCCCATATAAAACGTTCAGAACCTTTTTTCTTGAAAATATATCTCCAATAAAAGTACTTTTTACAATGAGCGGTATACTACCTTGGACCTTCTTAAATATGTATTGAGACTCCGTAATTCGTTCTTCTAAAACATTATTCTGAAGTACGGAAATTAAGTTTTTTATTTTAATATTTTAACATTAATTCCGGTTTTGTTTTACTTGAAAATCCAAATGTAGCCCTGCAGCTAACTTCGGAAAACAACTTGGATGTCAGAAGGGAATTATACTTTAATCAATTCATTAAACTGTGGGTCAACATATACACACGTCATCTGGTTCGTTAGACATTCAAAAAATGGACATTTGAATTTCGATGAATTTCGTCAACAAAAAATTTAATTCCAAAAGCTGAGGAAATTGGACTTTTATTTTTGAGAAATATCCGAGTTGATTCAAAATTAATTTTTATAATTCAAAGCAGACTTTCGGTGATAGTTATTAGTCGTGATTCATTTCCAATTCTAACAAAGTAATTAAAGAAAATTGATTTTTCAACTTTCGAAAAGTTTTGGATAAAATCGTGTCTTAATTTTTAAAATACAAATAATTTTAAAAAACCAATTACTTTTTATTTCCCAAACAAAAATATTTAAATTACATCGATTTTTAATTTTTTGAACTTTAGCTCATCTGCTTCGAACTCCAGTGAACAAAATTACATTCGTTTAGCCAGACTTCCAAAAATTTTTGACTTTTACTTTTCCCAAAATTCTTCTGACTTTTGCTGTTCCAAGGTTCCCGAACTTTACTTCCTCAAAAATTCCTAACTTTTATCTTTCCTAAAAACCTTTAACTTTTAATTTTCCTAAAATCTTTAACTTTTACTTTCCAAAATTTTTAACTGTTATTTTTCCAAAAATTATTTCGATTTTTGCTGTTCCTAATTTTCTTTTACGACTCTGGTTTTCGTTGTTTTTCTTTTTTCGTCTGTAAAAAAATAAAACTACTTTTGGTTTTGTATTTAATTCGCAAAAAAGAATAAAAATGGTTGAAAAAGTTTGCATCAGCTTCCGTTAGCTGGTCTCCTGGCAGATAAATTATTCATCTCGGTTCTCGCTTGCTCTGTTTTTTGTCGATATCCCATGTTTATTCTTTTGGTCTCCATAGGCATGGATTTTTTAGATAAAAGTGGAGGAAATCTACTATTTCTTTTAAAATATGGATTTTCCTAAAACTTGTGTTGAGGACACTTTGTAATATTTATCGTATTTAACTATATTAAGGTTTTGCTTGTTTTTCAGTCTCCATATACATGTTTTTCGGATAAGAGTAGAGTAAAATATTTTTTACAGACATCTATTATTTCTTCTAAAGTGTATATTATCCTAAAATCCGTGTTAGGAAAATTTCCTAATCATTTTCGTGTTTAATTTTATTAACGTCGCATGTTCGTTTCCATTTTCCCGCGGATATGGATTTTCCATTAAACGATTGAAATTTAATTTCTCTAATAAAGGCTTTTTAAATAGAATTATTGAAGATTTAATTTTCTTGGTACGTGAAAACGGGATAAATTTGGACTTTTTAAAGAATATTTTCCGTTCCAGGATCTCTCAAGATTGAAAACGGGCGCGGAAGAACGTCGAGCACTTCGGCCTTGGCCGGGGCCCTCCCCTCTGGACTAGCTGCGACGACAACAGCCGGGGGTCTGAGGGGGTCGTCCATCTCCCTCCCTGGGACGGGAATTCCCCAATCTAGCAGATATCTTGAGGACGAAGCTCGCTGGCTTGATGACTATCGTCCGAACACCTCTATCGATCTTGCCATCGATTTTACAAGACCCGATGGACAGAGAACTAGACCTCTACTTATTGACGGAAAAAGACTCTACGTCGATGAACATTACATCAGCGTTTGGTCCCCTGTTTTGAGGTTCGTTTTTGAAGAATCTAAATACCCCAAAAATAGGTGGTATTTTTTGGGGAAAATATTTGAAACTTTGAATTTTGAAAATTAATATAGAAAAAGGTCTGCAGTAACATGTATTTTAAACAACATTATATATTAATGTATCTACTTTTTCCAGATCTTGGTGTATCGAATGTCCTGACAGGGAACTGATCTTGGCCAACGTTCAATATGAACATGTTCTGGAAATGCTCCACGCGATCCACCCCACTTACAAGGACATCGATGAACAAACAGTTCATATTCTATTACCTCTGGCATTTGACTACCAAATGGACGGTCTTCTTCATCGATGTGAATGTTTCCTCATAAACCACAAACTGCCATTTTTAGAAAAAGTTTGGCTAGCAGATAGATACCAATTGAACAGGCTTTTGGCTCTACTTTTGAGAGAGCTGAGGCCGAATCACAAGTTGGATTTGACAGGGACTAGGTACTATGGCCTCTCGGATAGGGTCAAAGTTCTCCTCCTCGAGCGGATGCATGGGTCTCCTCCCCCCGATGTGAGTTTTCAAGTTTTAATCAAATCAAAAGTAAAAACAGAACTTTCCCGTGAAATATCCTCAAGATGAAAATAATTTTTGAAGCAACAAAATTAAAGACTATTTTATCTTTATCATTTCTTTCCAGGAGATCCCGGAATCCCCGGTGGACATGGAGTACTTCGTTGTTTCGAGCGACCTCAACTTTGCTGTCATGAGAGGAAAGTCCGGAAGATCCTACTTCATCAACCCCTATTACGTTGCTGCCTGGTCTACAGTGTTCCAAGAAAGATTGATCTCCAGTGGACAAGCTCCTCCGGATGACATATATTGCCCTATCACAGGAGACGAATTGAAAGCTTTTTTGATGGCAATTTATCCTCCTCAATTGAGAATCACGGAGACGAATATCGCTGTCGTGTTGGTGGCGGCTTGTAAAATGGAATCTCAAGGTCTTTTGAAAAAATGCGCTCAGATGCTCCTCTCGCCCCAGACTCAGCTCTCCGTCTTCGTTCGTCTAAGTCTTCTGGATAGGTGCAAGATGTACGACCTGCTGGATCAGTGTATGATGATGGTCCAGAAACCGGAGCACGTCATGGAGATGAGTCAACAACAAACTTGTAAGTCCCAAAGTTTCTCAAAGATCAAAGTCAAATTAAAGTCACATGTTACTCGTAGCATTAGAATGCGAGTAGTTGATTTTATTAAAGATATTTTTTTGGAAATAATTCGTTTTTTGGCTTTAAAATTTGATTTTTTAAATCGGATTTCGTGAGTACAGACAGGATTCGAAATATCGGATTTTAGACGAATGCCTTTCAACAAGAGCGAAAGCGGCGATGATGGACAGATTCACAGCCCTCACCCACAGACCAGGAATGTTACTCCACAATTGTATACGGTACATATTGTGTTTTGAATAACAATAACAATCAAAAATTTAGATGCAATAATGCTCTTTCTTGTCAAGAAGTAGTTTGGCAATGTCCCGGTTGCAAGGTATATTCTAACGATCCCAAACTTCTTCAACAACAACAGCAACAGCAGCAACAACAGCAGCAACAACAGCAACAACAACAACAACAGCTTCAATATTCTTCTCAGTCCATGACAAATAACTACGGTAACGGATACCCCGGTCAGCAACCTCAACCTTACGTCCAGCAACCCCAGAGTCAAGGGGTCCTAGGATCCGTCGTCACCAGCACGGCAGGTCAAATTGCTCAAAAAGCCGGTGGATTTTTCCTTCGACGGAATCAATAATTTGTAGTTTCCTTCCCTCGATGAAACTTATGATTTTTAGTTTTTCCCGGTTTTTTCACTTTTAATTAAAAATGATTTTTCACTTTCCGATTAAAAACTGACTTAGCGTGGGATTGTTTAAAAAGTAATACTAGATTCCATAGCCACTTGAGTAGACTCTTAAATTGGATTTTTGCCTATAATCGGACCTGGATCCTTACTGCCCAAAGGCGATATAGATTGAATAAAGATTTTTAACCTTCTCTACTGTGGAATCAGAAGACAGTTTTCATGGATATTTCAAAGAATACAAATAACCCGTCTAAATTTAAGTGAAAGTTCGATTTTGTGTTGCAAAGTAATAATTTGACGAAATGGAAGCGGAGCAATTCTGATGAGAATAAAACACTGAGATATTCTGATTTTAAATTTATAATTTTGTTTTTAATTTTTGGAATATTTTTTAGATTTTGGTTTAATGAAATTTCCAAACCCACGTTTTTCCTCCGAACCAAATTTTCGTAGAAGCAACGTTTTTGACTTTTTGTCCCAGATGGTGAAGTTTCTTCATGAATTGAGACCCGATATCTGTCAAAACAAATATTTTCTTTTTGTATTTTTGACTTAACCTACCTATGGCTATGGTCGTGATTGCCAGTCCGATGAGGATGTACAAAAATGTGATCGGCCAATAGGCTAAGCTAAAGATCAAAAATGTAAATAACAAGTTTTAAATAAAATAAAGTTTTTTAAAAATCGATAATAGATAAAATTACTTACTTTTTAGGAACCAAGTGACCAAATCCATCAATCGCTGTGAGACAAATAAAGTTGACATAAAGACCATTCCAAAAATCCATCTAAAATCTATTCTTCCGAATATGAAAATTTAAAAAAAATTACCTCTCCATTTAATAAAGGCAAAAAAAGAGCTCCTAACGAAACATAGAGAAGAAAAAACAAGAGTAGTCCTAGAGAAGCAACGGTGACGGAGGCGTCCGGGATGTCGTCCTCGGTGAAGTGAGCTTTCGAAGGTCTTCGGCGCTTGTTGTAGACTTCTATCTGAAGAGGTTTATTTTTAGGGTTTTTCATAATTTTATTGAATAGTTTTTAAAGTAAAAATAGTTATAAAATCTTTAGACTTTAAGTGCTTGTTGTGGACTTCCGTATGAAGAAATTTGGTTTTCAAGCTTTTTTATAATCTTCATAGTGCTATATTAATAGGATATAACCTTAGAGATGTTTGCTACTAAAATAAACGCTGATTTCCACATGTTTCGATATTAACCAAAAATCCTAAAGTTCGCCCCAAGATGATCTCGTAATTTGTTTGTAATTCCTACGACAGTACAGTAATATAGTGGAAAATTCCTCACATTTTTCTTCATCGACCCGGCAAATTGATGAAGATATTGTCCCACGTTCGCGACAATTATCATAGTGACGGGAATGCTGATGATGCCATACACTATGACAAACATCCTTCCGGAGATCGTAACTGGAGCCAAGTAGTTGTATCCTGAATTATTTTATTTTTTAATTTTATTTTTTAAATAGTTTACCCAAAGTAGTGGCGATTCCGAATCCATAGAAGGCTGCCGTCAAGGGGCTCCATGTGGATTTGGCATCGGCTTTTGATGGGAAACAATTGATGATTTTTTCTAGTGTCATGTTGTCTGGTTTGTAATTATGATAAGTCAGGAAAGTAGCGTTGTCAAAAACCTAGAAAACATGAAAGTCAACTTTCTGTTTTGTCAAACTCAGTGATCAAAATATATCTTCGCACCGAGATGTAATTTATTTTAGGTTTTTGTTTCAACACGAAAACTATATTTATACCTTGAACTTTGATAGCTCTCTTATGAAAAGTATAAAATTAGGTTAGTTCCGAAAAATAAAAAATCAACTTAATGAAATAAAGCAATTTAAAATGATTAACGTAAACCCACTTGATGAACGCAGGTGATTTTCGTTCTCCATTCTTGTTCTCGTCTTGTTTCCAAGGAATCGCTTTCTAGCCATCGGAAGATCATCCCTGCGGCAAAGGAGTAAATCAAAACAACAAACAAGAGTCCACAATGAAGCGTGAAGGGTTTTGCGTTCTGAAAAATCTTGTTTCTCGTCTCCCGCAATCTATCCACAACAACTATAGACTTGGATTTCGTTGAGTCTCTATAGAAAGAATCTGTACAAGATCCTGGATCCTCGTCAAAATCCAGATTTCCCTTCTTTTTCATGGACCTGGGAAGTATGTTTTTATAGAAAGAACCTGTACGGGATTCTGAATCCTCGCCAAAGTCCAGATTTCCTCTCTTTTTCATGGACTTGGACAATATGGATTTATACAAGGAACCTGGACGGGATTCCGAATCCTCCTTAAAGTTCACATTTTCTTTCCTTTTCATAGAGTCAGAAAATAAGGTTTTATAGACAGATCCAGAATCCTCATCTACCTTCTGGTTTTCTCTGTTTCTTCTTCTGCCGGAATGAGACAACACAGTCTGACGACTTTTAATACTACTGGGAGTTGAGAAAGGTCGAGATCGAGTCAAAAGTTGAGTCGGATGCATTTCGAATTATTAAGGAAATGCCAAGTAGTTCGATAAATAACGAAAATAAAAACACGATTCAGAGTGGTCAAGAGTTGTTTGTCAAAAAGTCCTTCCCCTTGAAGAATTAATAGAATTCCGATGAATAACGATAGTGGGGACAAAAGTTTTAGTTAATCCAGAAGCCAGCTGATGCTCTAGGATAAGCTTGTTTTGGGAAAATGACATTGAGAGAGATCGTAAAAGGTTCTACTGCACTTTTAACGACTTTGAATTTTAAAACTTTAGGGATTTTCAATATTAAATGATTTTCAAAAGTTAGAAGGATTCTTCGAGTTTTTAATCTTTGAGATTTAAATTGTTTTTAAAATTCCTTGGAATTAAAAGTCTTACCTTGAATTTCGGCAGGAAAATCAGAGTATTCAGAAGTCGGAAAAACAGCATGATTTAAAACCTTCCTAGAAAAATGAATATAGATAAATTTCGAATAAAAATAAAAATGTTAAAGCACGGATTTTTTTAGAAAATTCAGCAAAATAATTTTATAATTTTTTAACTTTGTTTTATTTTGGCAAAATAAAATCTGCCAGTTGCCATTCTTTAAAAAAATAAAGGCGTTCGAAACTTTGAAAAACGAAAGAAACAGACTCAGCTGGTTCAATTTTAAAAGATTTCATTTGCCAGGACTAACTATACAGCAATATTACAAAAATAAAAGATTTAAAAAGTAGAAATTTTAAAAAATAAAAATGATTAAAGACCTTTGAAAATTTTAAGCTTTAAAAGTACTTTTGAATTAAAAAATTAAAATGCTTGATGTTAAATGAACTTTTCGTTTTGCATTTGACCATTGAAAATTGACAAAAGTTATAATGATACTTTTTAAAACAAATCTCCTTTGATGACTTTGTCTTTGAACAGAATTGACAGGTTAAGTGCAGAAAAACAACCCTGATGGATTAATGAGAAATATTCATAAATACTTAAAAAATTATCTTATTATGTCATGGAACGGGAAATTCTAGGAAATTGCAGCGAGCTCAATAGTCCTTAAAATTAGTGGAATTTCGTAATTCGATAAATTCAGCAGGTGGCTGAAATTAACTTCCTTCAAGAACTTTCCAGAAATCATGGAAATTCGCTTTGTAAGCACAAGTGGAGTTCATGTTATATCTAGGAGCTGAGCAAAGTTAGGTCTCATCATGGATTTCTGTAAAATACAATAAACCAAATTGCACCTGAAGATGAGTAGAGATGACCGTCAAAATCAGGTAGACTGGTAAAATTAATTCTTGCAACAATTCCCTGGAAAGTTCGACAGTATTTTGTGTCTAAAACTTTTTGAGTTTACATATTGTGACGTTGCTTCTTCATATATTTTATCTTTTATCACCAAAACCACAATATTACACAGTAAGTTTACCACAAAGAGAGAGTACATCAACCAGGAAGTAAAAAGTGGAGTAAATCTCGGTTCAAGAAATATCCTGGATCACCTCAAGACATGAACTTTAGTCGACTCACAAATTTGTTTTTTGTTCTTCAAATATAAAATAAACTAAAGATGTTTTTCTTCTTATTCTAATTGTCAATCAAAAATAAATATTCCATTTTGTTTCTGGAGTTTTTTTATTTTCAGAAGAAGTTTATTTAGTTCGACTCTAGTTTAACTCGACGAAAACCGAGACAAATTACTCTCTTGAGGTTTCTATCGGGAAATTTGAGCTTTAAAGGAAAGTTCAAAGTTAATGTGCAAATGTATTAATATACAGTATGTCTCCGTTAAATTCCGGAACTGACGTAGAGATGTTAATATATAATGCTTTGGTTAAATTCCGAAAATAGCTTAAGGGCATTGTATTAATATATAATAAGTTCGCGTCAAAGTCCAAGATGAACTCAAAAACATTAATATACTGTACGTTTTCACCAAGTTTGATACGAAACATTATTAATTTACAAGTTTCCAAGAAAATTAAAAACTAATTTAAAAGCATCATATCAATATACTGTAAATTCCTATTAGAAGGATAAACCTAATATTCAGCGACTAAGTTCATTCTTCCGAAAGCTATTTTTAAAATAATTCCATTAGAAAATTCAATTTGCTAATAATGATATAACTTCAAAGATCATAATTAAAATTTTATTCCAATAAATCCGAGATAATTGAATTTCCTTATTTTTGACTTGTTGACAATTCACAAAAATATCATGGAATGCTGAAAAGCTTGTTTACAAATAGAAACTAGATTATTTAAGGGATTAAATGATTTCCATTCCGACTATTTTGAATTGATATTTTAGAAGGCAGACGTTCCATTTTGTCAAAGTTGAAAATTGGAGCCTTTCTCGCAAGAAAAAAACCCGCTAAAAAACAAAACTGCAAGTCCGTCACAACACGAAGAAATTTACAATGAGTTGTGTTTTACCCCGAAAAATTCAGATTTCGGTTTTGAACTCTTTCCACTTTGACAAAAAATAAAGATAGATACATTTTCCCAAAGCAATTCTGTCGTACCACGATCCCCAGTACCCATCATACTAATCTAAATCAGATATCGTCCTCGTGGTTTCTGAAAAAATTAATTTTAAACCTTTCAAAAAATTTGGAACACTTACACTCGCCCGAATTTCAAATGAATAAATAGGAATACAACAGTTACTACAGCACAAATTCCGCCGACGACGATGTAGGCGATTCCGAGGAATGGATTTCTTCCTCCAGTCCAACTTGTTGTTGAAATTATGAATGATTTTTTCCCATTGAACTGGGCTACGGGATAAACTGAAGAAAATTAATTAATATTCATCCACATTTCACCAAGTTAATATAAAAATGAACTTACTGTTGTTTATCGACAAAGTGTATCTTCCAGCAGGCAAACCATTAAAGTAGGGTCCGGATCTCACCAATTTTCTATATGGTTTCCTGAAATTTGGAAGAGCTGCTGTCCTCATCCAGACAATGAAATCCATATTCAAGAACCCATTGTTGTCATCATTAGATGGATCCAGCATGCAAGGGTCAATTGTCCAACTCAGTGGTCTTGCAGAAGACTGCAAATATCAAACATTGAACATCAAATTCCAGAAATTAAATATCTAATGAAATAACTTACAGAAAAGGCATCACACAAACTCTGACCCGGTTTCAGAGTTGGATTCTTGAATTTTCTGTCTTTATCAACGTCCCAGAAAATTCCAGAATAAGTCCAGCTCACCGGAACTCCATTTTGATCCAACAAAGTAAATGAATCTTAAAAACAAAAATTACATTTTAATTCTATTAAAAAATTAAAATTACCGTTGAACATGGAATTGGCTATAGCACCACATGGAGCGATAGGCTTAACTCCGGTCGAAGTATTAACTTTGTCATAAGGATCACATTCCGAAGTCGACTGAAGAAAACAAGTTAATTCTTATACTACAGAAATAAATAAAACTGACCGATAAATCTCCCATCAATTGTTTATCATTTCTGCTTTTTAAATACCGACGATGATTTTGGAAGTAATTCGTGAGACCGTAGTAGAAATAAACATCGCCTTCGAAAGTTTCGTTCACCGTAAGACCTATCCTGCATGGTGAAGTGCAATCTTGGTATTCCATTTTTATTTCTTTGACGGAATTACTGGACAATAAGAGGACGACTCCTAGAGGGATAAACGCTATCGCAACAAGTCCGATTGTGGGGATAACAGTCTTTGCTGTCAGTGTAGGTTCCCATGATGGGAGGTTCTGTTGTCGTAATCGAGACACTAAATCAGTTTTTACATTTTAAGCTATTTAAAATTAATTTAATCGACATAAAATTTACCAAGGATTTAGTACTATACTTTTAACGTGATTTTATATAAAAATACATTTGTAAACCTACCTTTAGGTCTGTTCTTCTTGTCAGAGTCTGATTTCCCGTTTGGATTACTCATTTGGACGGTATTTTAGACGAACGAAGATTTCTGTTATATAATTTCTACTTTCAATCCAGAACTATCACAAAGTCCAGGGTTAATATCGGGTGTTTCTGATGCCTGTAACTAATTAATATATGAAAACCAAATGATAAAAGTATTCAATGGTATTTCTACCAAATCATCGACTCCGAGAATTCAAAATATACATTTCTATAAATATCGGCCTAACAATCAATCAACAACTATTCATTCTGGTTTGCCTAACTTTGTTCTTTCGAATTCATCTAGTGCCTTTTCTGCCAAAGAATCTTTTTCATCGACAACTTCAATGACGTCTTTGACTTCAGGAATATAAAATTGGACCATGTTCTTTATTCCGGATTTCAGAGTCACGGAAGAACTCGGACATCCAGTACAAGCACCTTGTAGTTTCAGCTTCACAACACCGTCGTCGTATCCCATATAGATGACGTCACCGCCATCGCCCTGAACCATGGGTTTGATTCTCGACTCTAGGAGTTCCTTTATCATCGCAACAACGTCATCATCTTCAGGCAAAATCGCTGAAAGTTAAAGTATTTAAAAATACAAATAAAGAACTTAGAAATTGGTAAGTAAATATTCGAAATTTAATAAGAACTGACTTGTATCTGTCGGTTGAGAAGACAGTTCTTCCATGTCCGTGATGACAGGTTTCCCGGTCTGTAGATAGTCCATGATGGTGGCGAAAATCTTTGGTTTCATGATGGCCCAATCGTCGTCTTCATTTTCCTTCGTGATGCTGATGAAATCTTCGCCGAAAAAAACCCTCTTCACACCCTCGACTCGGAAAAGTTGGCTAAACTGCTGATGAGTAATCGTATTTTTATCATAAAATAGAAATCGTTTTTCTGCGAACTCGTCATAAAACGAATTTTCGGGATTTCCCAGAATCACATTCTTACAAAAATTAAAAGTAAAATAATCCGTTTGCAAGAATATCTCGGTACGAATTTCATTAATCCAAATTTTCGTTCGATTCTGGATGGAATTATTCTAAGGAAAAACTCACATCGCCAGAGGACTCTGTTTCGCCGACGTCGCGGAGGCAAATTCGTAGGTTCTTCCGCTGCTATCCAGGATTTTCTCGCCTGGATCGAACAGAAGAGTCATGGGGTTGGGGGTTTCTTGGACCCGGATAAATACATTTCGAGATTGTTGGTCAAAAAGAGGAAAACTTGGACGGAGACTGTTTTCGTTTTGACTTCTGGAGAAAACTTTCCTTCGGGAAATTACGGAAGAATATGATCGCCCCCCAGAAACATTCAGGAGACGCAATAATCTAGGAGAAGGATGAAATAGCTTACGGATCATTGTTCTGAAAATAGTGATCGTTGTATTAATACATATAACACGAAAATCAGAACATTTTCGTGCAATCTCCTCGACACGGAATTCCATAACTAAGTATAAGGTGACACCAAGAATTTCCACTGAGTTCCAGGGGATTATAACAAGATCGATAAGAATTATCTCATATAAAAATCAAAAAGAATATTTTTATAGAATTTTTCGAACACTGATTTCGAAAAGCTTTCAAAAACTTCCAGAATAGCTGATCTGAGGTGATTCCAGAAATTTCATCACATTTCGGACAATTTTGGACTTGATCGGAAAAACAAAAAATCCAAAAAGTACGTGAAAATAAAAAAGAAAAATAAAACGAAATTCTGCGAACAAGGGAAAGGAAAAAAATTCACGTATCGGAAAGTAAATAGCACTAGGTGTTCCCTGCAAGGAAAACCTCCAACTGCATATCTTTTATATAAAACCATAATCTTCCAACGTTCCATAAAATGTTTTAAAACTAATATCTGAAGCTCGTATTTCGGAAATTGTGTATAACTGTATAAAAACTCTGTTCTTGATTTTTGAAGTGATATTAATATTGTTACGTGGAATAACATTAATTTCGGGTGCATTTTTTTATATTGTTCACTTTAGTTATGAGACGACGGGGTAACGACAATACCAATCCTTCGAGACCTCCACGTTTTCCAAGTGATAAGAAATCCAAGAAGACTGAAAATCGGACTTTTCTTTACCTCGCTGTCGTTGCTCTACTGTCTATTACTGGATTCCTGATTGCACTTCGTCTATGGGCTTATCCAACCGCACCTGTGATATCCAAGCTTCCTAATGCTAGTCTCGAAAACAGTTACGATCAAGTAGGTTTTTCATTTCCGTTCTCATATATGGATTCCTGTTCGTATAATTTGTCCATACATGAATTTCTTTCTATACAATATTCCCATATATGGATTTCCTTCTTTAGTACTCTTGGGGTTCCTACAGACCTCAACTCTACTTCGGACTGCAAGCCAGGTTCCCCCAATCACCCATGTTCGGACTCATCTGGTACAAGCTACCCGGAGAGACCTCCAGGATCTTCAGACACTGGTGTGATCAAGGCGAGGGAATCAAGTACATCTGGACGGAAAGCGATGGACGGACTTTTGGGCATCAGGAACTCATTGACGAAGAATTATCTTTCACGACGGATTGGATTGGAAAACATCGATCTTTCTCGACGGTTCTGAAACTAAATCCAAAAGCTTCTGAATTAAAAAAATACTATGGTTTTATTTTTTATTTTTATGACCCTGCTTCGAACATGAGACCAGTTTACGAGAAACAAAAACTGAAACTTATCAAAGGAAATTCACCCGGGTACGGTAACTACGAAATCAAGTTTTCCGATGAAAAGAAAGTCTCCGAAACATCTTTTTCTGGGAATTTTGATCCAACTTTCTTCGGAGAAGTTTTTCAAGAAAATTTGATCAAAAATCGAGGATTAAGTTTATCCAAAAATAAGGATCTGAGAAACAATGAAGGAAGGAGTCTCTGGTATATACATTATCTTCTCGAAGATACCGCGACTTTGGAATTTAATTTTATTGCTGAAGGAGATCAGGTGGATCAAGATATAGATTCCGCGATACAGAAGAAGAAAGATGAATTCCACAGTACTTTTGCAGAAGCTTTCGATCTTACCAGTGAGGTGAGTTTTTTAACTTTAAGAAAATTCTCTTAGATCCTATTTATGTGTAAAATAATTATTACTTATCTCGTTCACTATACATTATTTAGTGTCTTTTCGGTAGCTGTGAAAAGAAAATTTCGCAGTTTTGATTTTGATTGGGAAAGCATAGACATTTGCTTTGAGGAAATCTGATAAAAATACTAACTTTTATTTTTCAGGACTCGAAATCCCCCCATATCTCCACAGCGAAGGCGGCTTTGTCGAACCTTCTGGGAGGCATAGGGTACTGGCACGGGCACTCTCTGGTCCGAGTGGGGAAGGAGCCGCAACCCTATGGTCCCCTGACCCTCATTTCCGCGGTTCCTTCGAGACCCTTCTTTCCTCGAGGATTTCTTTGGGATGAGGGTTTCCATAACTTGGTTATTAAGAACTTCAACCCGTCTTTGACTTTGGATATTGTTGGATCATGGTTGGATTGCATGGATTCTGAAGGATGGATTCCGAGGGAAATGATTCTGACGTCGGAAGCAGCGAAAAAAGTCCCTCCAGAATACATCATTCAAGCGATGGATGTCGCAAATCCACCGGCTTTCTTTTATCTCGTTGATAGTCTTCTGGAATCACGGACTTTTATGACGAAAAATTCGAGAGCAATCTATAAATTTTATCCGAGATTGAAACAATGGTACCTTTGGTTGAGGAATTCCCAAGTTGGCTCTCAAAAAGGCACTTTTCGATGGAGAGGAAGAAATCAGACAACGGAATTTGAGCTTAATCCGAAGACCCTTGCTAGTGGACTGGATGACTATCCGAGAGCCTCTCATCCGACTGATGATGTGAGTTTTTATTTAAAAATGTTAAAATATTTATTTTCCGATCAATGACAAATTTTTTAAAATTTAAAACCCACCGTTTTCGATCAAAAATGTGGACTTTTAGTTTTCATTGTATAGTTAATTAAAAGAAGTATTTTAGGAGTATCATCTGGATCTGCTTTGCTGGATGGCTTTGTCAAGTCGTGTCGTTAGACATCTCGCGGAATTGACGAGTGACCATTCTTTCATGCCAGAAATTGAGACCGATATGAGACTATTCAACGATTTCGAGAACTTGAACAAAAGACATTGGTCCGATGAGAAAAAAGCTTACTTTGATTACGGTAAGCACAGTACGTCGGTGGGATTCAGAAAAATAAGAAAAAATGAGGTTGAAGAAATAGAGAGAAAAAGAACAGTCAAAAAGCCTCCAAGAATGGGATTTGTGGATGACGTTTTTGGATATGTCAACTTGTTTCCTTTCCTCATGAGACTCTTGCCAGAAAATTCTGAACAACTACAATACACTTTGGAGAAGATTCAGGATGTAAGGATCTTTAAATATACTTAAATTTAAAAAAGAAATTTGGTATTGTTGTATTTCTTCAAAGAAGATCAACATTAGTTTTGTAGTGAATTATGATTTAAATTTTTGTAGGAACTCTTGACACCCTATGGTCTCCGATCTTTGTCGAAGAATTCTGCGTATTATTTGAAAAGAAATACCCCGGATGACCCACCATATTGGAGAGGCCAGATCTGGATCAATTTGAACTACCTCGCGCTGAACGCTTTGAGACATTACTCCAAGTCGGGACCCCATAGTGAAGTTGCGAGTGATCTTTACACAAAACTGAGACAGAGTTTGGTGGAAAATATTCATTCGAATTATGTGAAGACGGGTTACTTCTGGGAACACTACAATGACGCCAGCGGCAAAGGAGGTGGTTCTCATCCCTTCACCGGGTGGACAAGTCTCTTCGTCAACATTGTCACTGAGAAATTCAACTAGATCGATGGTGTTTCTTCTATGAAGAAATTTTATTAGATTGTTGATAATTTTTTCATAGAGAAAGTTGACGAGATTATTGATTGTTGGAAAGTATCTTAATTATTCAGGCTTAGTGGTCAAAGGTTAATGATTAAAAAGTGTCTTGGTAATTAGAAAGTAGTTCAGTATTTAAAAACAACTATTACAGTAATAGGGTCAACATCTGGTTTTGAATAAAAAAATAATTTTACTTCCCGATTTTTATTAATTTGAAATAATAAGAATAATATTGGTTTTTATCCTGTATATGAACGTGATTCGAGATTTTTTACGACATATCTTTGAAAAGAGAAATAAAAATACCGGAAAGAAACATTAAACTTTACATATGCTTTTTGCTTAGAAAAAATAAATTTTTCTTCGACGTCACTGGGCTCTTTATGGTTTTACGATTTCGTGATAGGAGTTCCTGATGGTCATGAGGTTCCGTGATTATTTTTTTTAATAGTTAGAGCTCCATGGTGGGAGTTCTCAATAACTATAAAATTTCACATTGAGAATTCCAGTGGTCATTGAATTTCGTGGTGAGAATATTGTGATTTTGAACTTTTGCAGCGGGAGATATCTAGAATTTTTTAAAATAAAAATAAGTTTAATTTTTAATGTTTTAAAAATAAACAATTTCTTCATTAACAAGAATAAACTAATTTTTTGTTCTTTAAAAAACAACACTGAACTTTTTCATTGTTTTAAACAATAAACTAAACTTTTCTATCTTTAAAAACCATATCTAGATTTTCCATTTCCTAAAGAAACAAATTTTTGTTTTCATTTTGTAGATTATTTTTTATAATTTTGATTTTAGTATATTAATGTATCCAAAAGACTTTTTTCGAAAACAAAATTAGCTTTAATTTCTATGTTTTTATTTTTTCGGTCACAACAAAGAACAATTGTCTCTTTGGAAATATAGGAACATAGAAATGGAAAAATTTGGTGATTCGCCCCTCTCGTAATAGAGAAATAAAGCAATTTGGCGATCTGTCTCTTTGGCAATACGAGAGTATGGGAAAGTTAATCCAGAGATAAATGATGCTGTCAGTGATCAACTTTTTTTGTCAGAGGGATTAACATTGATAAATGATTTTTAGTGGCCAAAACTTGTTTCAAAACTAGTTCCATAAAAGTGAATAATTTTACATTAATTTTTTATTTGTCATTTATTAATGAAAGAAATATGAAAGATAAAAAAACTTTTTCCGGGTTGTTTTCTATTTTTGTGCCAATTTTAAATAATAAAAAACTAATTGTTTTTCGTCATTTTCTACAAGTTCTTTATATTAATTTCATATTCACTATATACTTACTAATATTTTTGGAAATTTAAAAAAATGTTATCCCGACTCTACATAATTGATAAAGTTTTTGATCAGCTCTGTAATTGATATTAATTTTATATTATCGATAGGAAATTTCCTCCGTGATTATTAAACTTTTATTAATAATTTTATACTTGTTATTTATAATTGGTAAACATTTTGTAATCACTTTTACCAATCCTGAAAACTCCTTATTCAAAAATCCGAGTGGTAGCACCAGCTGCGGAATGAACGGAAATCGTTAGACAAAGTGTCCAATTTCTCATCTTTCCCTATTTTTCTCACCGGTAGTCCTGAATTTTCCGGATTTTCTGGCCTTTGTGGCGAAATCGAGAAACTGCCTGGTCCTAGTTGTCACGGAAGTCCATGGAATCTTTGTTTTCGCCCGCTTAGGTTTCATAATTAAGATCACAGTACAAAAACCAGAACTGGATACCTAGGTAAAACCCTCTCAAAAATAAATTTTTGGGACTTTCAGAATTCTCGTATGAAAGATAAAATCTGATTTTCCACTTTGAGAGTTCTTTCCAGTCATATTACTGTGAAAATCAGGGATGATTATTTTTATGAAATAGTCTCAATACGAACTTTAGGATATTCGGGACTTTTATCTGAGGAAAATGGGGATTTATTTTTTAATTAAAATAATTTCCTAGCTTAAAATACTCTTTAAATTAGAGCAATTTTTGCCTGAACAGAATCCGGAAACTACAAAACTGAACTTCGAAAAAGAATATTTTTTTGATGTTAGATTTTTTTCGAAAATTGCTCCTAATTCCTAGTTTTCTGATGTCAAAAAAGATAGCGATACTATACAATTTTTGCGAAAGAAATAACAAAAAAGTCGTTTGTCTTTGACCCGAGAATCTAGTTTAAATATTCCTTGGAATATAGTCTACTCGATTATATATAAAGTGATGAATTTATTACATATTTCATAAATATTAGTACTTGAGGATATTCAGCATACCATATACTTGGTTGTGAATACCTTAAAGTGAGTACTGTATCATCTATTAGATAGTATCATGTGGTAGTGGTAATTTTATTGTCTATCGTTGACTCCTGCAAATGTGAAGGTGATAACTGTACTATCTACTGTTTTCGAAACCGAGCAATTGGCTGATGAAATCCGATCCTTTGTCTAAACTTTTCATGCGATCTATTTTCCCTCTTATTTTCCACAATAATTATTCCACCCTCAAGAATCGTACATGTATTTAAATGACTTCCCTGGAAAAATAGGCATTATGAAAAAATATATTTAGAAATATTTAACTTTACTTTTTTGGGATAAAAGTTTTTTTTGAAAATAAAAAATTTTTTCGATGTTATGAATGGATATTTGAGCCCCTTTTTGACACCTTGCTTGAGGATTTCCCAAATCTTCTAAAATAAAGTGAGAAAATTTTAGAACGATTTTCGAACTGATTTTAATATTTCTTAAATTAGACAATAACTTTTTTGGAAAATTCGAAAGTCATTTAAAATTTTCGTGAAATAATTTATGGAATTTTTAGGACAATTTAAAGAAATTTTAAAAACAATCCCCCTGGCACAAAACAACCCGAGATTCATAAATTTTTAAAAAATTACTCAAAACTAATGACGTCCAGTTCTTTGCATTTTGTAGTTTCCGATCCTTAACTGCCCAGTCGTGATTTTTAAAACAGTGGTGTTTGACTTTTTTTGAAGGGAAAATTTTTTAACAATTTTATCATAGATTTCTTTAATTAAAAAATCACTAAAAATTGAGTTTATTTCTTTGCATTTTGCAATTCTGGATCCCTAACTTTCTAGTCATAATTTTAAAAAAAGTAATGCTTGACTTGATTTCATGTTTTTCCATAAAGAAGATCTTTGGGTTGCCTTCCATAAATCTTCTTTTTTAAAAATATTTTATTTTTTTTTGAATAAGAAACCTTTCGGTCGTCTTGTCATAAATTTTTTTGAGAAAATATTTTATTTTTTTAAGAAGAGAATCTTTGCATTTTCTTGTCATAAATTTCTTTAAATCTTTTGATTTTTTTTTTCAAAATATTATATTTTATTTTTCTGGAAAAAAACATCCTTCAATTGTCGAATCGTAAATTTGAAATTTTTTTATTTAATTTAATTTTTCTGAAAAAGATCCTTCTCTTCGAAGTCATAAATTTCTCTTTTTAAAGACATTCTATACAGTTTTTTAGAATGCTATGCAATTTATTTTTTTTAAATCCCATATAGTTTTTTTAAATATCATACAATTTTTTCATGCTTGTAAAAAACAGCTATGTTGATGAAGTAATCAAATCCGGAAAGTCAGGATCTGGGGGTCAGAGCTGAAGATTAAATTTGGAAACCCCGATGTTTTCAGATTCTCTAAATCCACTAGATGAAGTCCAAATTTCAATTCTGACTTTATACTCAGGATTTCCGGATTTAGTTACTACACCTTAGAGAGAAGTAGGTTAGCTAGACTCTATCTAGCGGATTTGCAGACCCCCCAAGATCAAAGTTTGAAATCGCACGTCTGAATTTCTAAATCTAACTTTCAATTCTGATAACAAGTTCATAATCTTTGAACTCAGTTACCGTATGCTGAAAGTAACTAGTTTGATTGGGATATACAGATTATCAAAAGATTCTATATTTGATATATCCAGACTTTTGAACTTAATCTTTAATTCTTGTCTCAGACTCAGAAATTGCGTATTTGATTACCCCATTGTGAACATACTTATCTGAATTAAAAACTATTCATAATTTGCGTTCAAAACCAAAAAAGAAAATGCACAAACATGCTCGAGAACAACCAAAAGTTCAATTCTGAGGAAGACTTTCATTCAATTTTCTGAAGTACCGTTCTCATTCAAGTTGCTCGAGACAATGCCCTCATGCAGGATTCGTCAACGGATTCTCCCCCAACTTTTTTCATTCATACGCAAATGTGTTTTTTTCTCTATTTTGGGTCTTGTTGATGAACAACTTCAATGTTAAAAATTAGACTCCTTTGAGTCCAATTTCAATATCCAAGATGGAACATGTTTTGAACCGTATTTTGATATTTCAAATTGGATATTTTTGAGTCCAATTTCAGTATTCAAAATTGGGTGTGTTTTGTTTTCGTATTTTAAGTCAAACATTTCCGAACCTCATTTTAATATTCCTAATTAGACATCCCACAATTATTTTTATCTTGTTTTTATATTCCTAACCGGCAATATTTTGAGTTATTTTGTATCTCATATTTTGAAGCAGACACATTTGAGTAAGATAATTGCATTAATGTGTTCCTAATACAGAAGCTGTAGATTTCCTAGAAGATTCTCGAAAACATCTTAATTTTTTAAGTTCTCGGAATTGCTGTCGAGACAGTCTCGTGATGAATTTTTTAGATTTGTAGGAGTACGGTAATTAACATTCATTCATATCTTTATTAAGAATTCAAGTTTTAAAATAACCATATTTTCCCAAATTTAATTAATTTATATTCTGTAATTAGGATTCCCTAGAATCCAGTCAGATATTCTGAGGTAGAATTTGAAAGATTAAAATCCAAGAATACCGGAAAGCTAATCTTCAAAGAGAATTCTGCAAGATTATTGTTTTTGATTTTTATATTATTATAACCTCAAACCCACCCGTGAGAGTTAATCCGAGGTTTTAGGAGAATTTAATCTTTTTTTATTGTTTCGTGCAGAAGTGCAGAGATTTTAAAATTTTACTTCCCTTTGTATTATTTTGAAATTAAGGGATTAAAAGTAAACCAAAATAGCTTTGTACAATTATTGTCGTATAGTTCGCCTTTTTTCAAAGGGTTTCTGGTGACTGTTAACTTTACTGAAGCCACAATTTAGAGTAATTACTGTCTATTAAAAGAAATATGAAAAATAGTTCATGGAATTGTTTTCTAAAATTATTCAAAGCACTTTACGATTTACTTTTGTCATTTTTATCTTTACTTAACTCACGAAATTCTAAAATTAAAACAATCACTAGTTTTTATTTAAGAAATAAGGAACACAAAAGAATATTTGTCAGGAAATATTACACAATTCTTTGCAAAAGATAATTTATACAGTTTGCGTACTTTAAGTTTAACTGCTGACCCAATTTGATCAATTTAAATTTTCATATTTTCCAAATTAAAGGAGTTGGACTTTTTCAATTAAAAAATAAGGAAAGTGTTTCATTATTTAAAAACACTCCATACTTTTTCCCAAAAAACATTTTATTTTCTTCCATTTAGTATAGTTTGAATATTTTAAGTTTAAATCCTGACTGAATTTGATAAATTTAAATTTCAAGATTTTTCGAACTTCCGTGAGTGGACTTTGTCATAGTCCACTTTCCTTTTGGGAAAAGTATACAAATCCAGAAAAATGTCTCTCCGAATTTTTTTCGAGTGTCAAAAATTGCAACCAGCTGTGTTGGACAAAAAACTCTAGAATGCCACATTTGTCTTATTTACTTTTTTTCCAGAAAGGAAATAATATTAATGCAATAGAGATAATGAAGTTAAATTCATGTTACGAATGTTTTTCTTTTTTTTCTTACTATAGTTTATTTTAGTACAAAACCCGTTTCATAAATTTGTCGGAAGTATACACTGATAACGAATTTAAAAGATTAATTTCTTAAGACTTCTAGAAAAATTAATGTTTTTTTTCTTAAATTTTCTTGGGTACGATATTTGAAGAACATCATAGAGCACAAAGTTTTGGGAGGAGTTTACACACTAATTTTCATAGTTTTCTTTATCTCGAGTGGAAAATTTTTAAAATTCTTTTCAAAATGTTTTAAAAAATGTCTCTTTTTAATTGTGATTTTTGAAACTTCTAGGATCACACATACAAGGTTTCATGTTTTATTCTTATTGGGAAATTCTCGAAATTCTTTTATGATGGTGACTTCTGAAGTCTCTGGGATTACGTGGAATGCAGTCTCATGTTGGTCCCGAAGGAGTTATAAAACTCCCTCAAGGCAATTTCCTTTTTCGTAAGATGATTAATTCGAAATCTACTAAATATCTTGAGAACCTTAGAATATCACGTAGACCTTAACTTCTAAAATTTACAGTTTCACCTGGGGAATATTGTGGATTTCTTCAAAATTTTAAAATAAGTTTTTTAAG